>ML809235.1:241222-258466 GCA_009831015.1 Picea engelmannii
TTAGTCTAGGTAGGATTTCGGGGATAGGCATCCAAATAGCTCCCCGTTATCTGGTTCTCACATTGTCAAAACCATAGAAGTTGTCAAATAGGGAACTGAAAATCCTCCAAGTCAAGTGTTCCTAATACCATAAGGCAGGGAGATACCCATGAAGGTTTGAAGGACGAGGTCCAATTGTTCTGTGCGTCCCCCCCTAGAGGCACCCACCTCTTGGACGAGATCCAGCCCGTGACCCATTTCTTAGGCCGAAAATCTAAATGTCGCACTTTGACCGAGGTACCTAGTGACGAACTTTAGGACATCTACCCAGGTGGCAATTGTGGGCTGCAATTGAACCTTGATTGGATTTTGTGTGGCTATTGGGAAATATCGCCAACTCTTTCGAGATATGCCCCCTTTACCCCTCATTATAAACAATTATTTCATCCTTCACTAGTTTCTCTTCCAGTGACTTCAGACCCCACTGTTGAGTACTATTGGAAGGTCCAGTGCTATTTGAGAGGAAGGACGTTACATCTTCTAGGACACGAGCATTTGCTTTCTTTTTTGATTCCCACGTGGACAAAAACCACTTACCCACATATATATGTTTCTATTTCAAAACACATTTTATGTATGATGAACATCTGATTACATTTTGTTTTGGATATATATATTCTGTAAACATTCAACACAAAGACTCTTGTTTCTATATTACTCTCACCACTATTTGCACACATTCATGCAGCTATTCGAACATCATAGGGGAACCACATAACCCCCATCGTTCACGACGCTTTCTAAACCTCCCTCCTATCTAAGGGGGAGTGTCTGGTTTTGCCCACTCATCGGCACCTCCTTCAGACACTCCTGTGAGTGCTACTGTTTTAGGATCATCTCTGCTTGGTTCTACATTACTTGGGCCCACTTCCCAAGGTCATCCGTTCAATTTCTCTCCTTTACACGGAAGCGGGGGACCCACTTCCTCTCAAGGAGGAAGCACCAACCCACCTAGCCCCCCTCAAGGGTCAGTTTTACAACACACCCACACCATGTCCAGAGTTAATCCTCCACCACCATTGCAAATGCCATATTTGGCCTCTCTCAACATACCGGATCTTAGCAAACTCACCAATGATCCTATATTGCATAATCCCACATGGCCTGCAATTCCCACCAAACTACCTTCGGACATACCAAATTTTGAAGGAAAGGCAGGCGATGACCCTGCCAACCATGTCATGACCTTTCACCTATGGTGCTCCTCCAATAGCATTATGGATGATTCCATAGACTGCGATTATTTCAATGCACACTCACTGGCCCATCGGCCAAATGGTATGTCGAAGAAAAATCAGGGTCCCACACCACTTTTGAGTCATTGGCCAAAGCCTTCTTAACCTTATTCCAATTACCCATCCTCCATGAAAATGGTCTATAACTACTTTCTAATTTCAAACAAACCTTAGCCACACATATTGCTGACCACATTCATGAGTGGCGTAGGCGACGTATTTTGTGCAAAGAAGAAACCACTAAGAAACAGTGTCTTGACTAGTTTCTTAGATCACTTGTCTCTCTCCTCGGTAAGGACGTCTCTTCCACCTTCCCCCAATCTGAAGAGGAATCCATCAGTAAGGCCCAACAGTATGACCTCATCTATGCACAGTCAGGGTACTTATACATTGTACTTCCTGATCTTCCAAAACCTGTGCCATTTGGCCAAGACAAACCTGGGATGTCTCACTCAGCAGACGGACTGATTGGTACCACCACTCACCACGGTCCACAACCCCAACCACCACCGATGTATGGAACACCTCAATACCCACCGACATACGGGGACACTTCTTATTACCCCCCACCCCCTTATCAACAACCATACCCTGTTGCTATACCTCCACCCATCATTGGACCACCGTTGGCACCCGCCATACATCCACCTATTCAAACAAACTCTGGTACCCCCTCTACCTCAGCTTATAGTACTAGCGAAAGCATTATGCCTTCCTATGTACCTTATGGATCGTTACCACCACAGAATCCGTACTTCCCATTTCCTGGTCCTCCATAACCCATGGCTCCCCCACATCCTCATGCGGGGATGAATTTTGTTCAACCCTCTGTCGCTCAGAAATACCAAAATTTTGAACAGCTGAATATGGCCAATTCAACCCATCCGTCAAACAACACCAAGAATAAAGGACGGAACATAAATAACAACAACCCAGGTCAAGGTGGGAATCAACCCCCACATCACCAATCCACTGGGGGCAACCAGAACCAAGGGAACCAAAACCCCCAAGTGGGAAATAAAAATAACTGCCAAGGGAAAATAACAATAATGTTAAAACCAACTTCCCTTGTGCCCTTTGTGGTGAGTTCAGCCATTACACTCACAATTTCCCCCAAATCACTAATTTCAAATGGTTGAAAGACTCTGGTAGTCTTCCCCATTCTCCAGCACCGCCTGCCCCTCCACAGGCACCACAACAATACGTGCAACAAACCCCTCCCGCCGTACTACAAAATCCAATTCCACATCAGGGTGTGATAAACACCCAACAAGACACACAACACCCCCCACCTTAGGTGGGACAATACCTCAACCCCAACAATCTAGCAGATCGCACAATTCTCCTCACTAGTGAGGAAGAAATCCTTCTGCAAACATGTAATCGTCAGTATCATGCACCCACTGTGTCTAATCCCATCCCTCCAGATACAAACTCTACACCAACAGGACCCCCGTTGGTGATTCCTCGCCCTTCCGCCGAGCCACCTCTTCGCATCCCTCGCATCCCATTGCGCAGGAATGTCCACAACCCACAAGCTAGGGCAGCTCATAACTATAGTTTGGTAGATGACTTAGCACAATCCCCGGCTGCCATGTCAGTTTTGGAGGTCCTCCAGACTTGTCCTACTCAGCGAAAATCATTACTTTCCACCTTGGGGGCAGTCGACCCCGCAGATACCCGACTCATTACCTTTGATCTTGACAGCATAGAACCTCGTCTTCCCGCCTTGATCTCTTTTCAAATACCAGTAAAAATACGGAACATCATAGTTCATCGGTGTATCATCGATGAAGGTGCATCTACATGCATTATGTCCAAAACGGTATGGCAGAAGCTTGGTTCCCTCGAACTCATATCCTCTGCCATCACTTTACGAGCTTAGGACGGGAAACCATCCTCTCCTGAAGGGCTCTTCCAAAATGTCCCCATTGAACTCGGGGGCAAGACTATTCTCATCGATATCGAAGTTATCGACGCCCCACTCGATTATAATATGATGTTCAGTCGTAGCTACATGTACGCTATGAAGGCAGTAGCATCTTCCATCTTTCGGACAATGATGTTCCCCCATAATGGGAAGATCGTTACTATTGACCAAGTCTCACATTACGAGCCTAATCCATCTTCCAACATTGATAACATTCTTCCTCTCATCCACACAAGCCACGACACATATCCACTCGTCGAGATGGGTCCTGGGATTTTTAAAGATCCATCCTTGTTAGGAACGTACCATGGAGCACCACCACTCCTTCATCCTTCCAATAAATTATGCGTCATATCATCTAACGGAACTCACACAGAGGATACCCTTCCTCTTACAGAGGCTTCTATCATATCTGATGTCCCACTCATCGCAGAACCCCCCCCTCAAGAACCTCTTGGACACTCGTCGACCCCACCAGTCCATGATTCCACCTCTCCACAAGGACATATCCCAGTTT
Source organism: Picea engelmannii (assembly GCA_009831015.1). Taxonomy (NCBI): domain Eukaryota; kingdom Viridiplantae; phylum Streptophyta; class Pinopsida; order Pinales; family Pinaceae; genus Picea; species Picea engelmannii. The sequence goes on from ML809235.1 coordinate 244,944, forward strand.
GGGAGACAGTTCCCCAAGCCATCACTCAAATTCCCTTGTTTTACCCTCCACCCGGTATCGAAGCTTTTCAGGTAGCTGCAACGCTCACCCTACCTAATATGGTGTTATAAATTCCAGTGTGGTATTTACACCCACCAAAGATGGACCCCTGACCATTCCTTCCCCCCCAAAAAGAAGGAATCCCCATGATGATTCCCATTCTTACTCCAACCACACCCCCACTCACTAACCCCCCTGCCACAGCTGGGGGCAGGAGAAAGAAGAAGGAACCCACAGCTCCACTTCCTCCACGCATCCCACCACCTTGCACACTATGTGAGAAAGAGGGACACCCAACCAACAACTGCCCATCTCTACCAGAGTTACGGAATTTGATTTGACTCAATCATACTCCCCCAACACTCGCCACTTCAGCCAGTCCTGCCACTACCACCCCCCCTTCCAGTAGTAAAGGGTTGCGGACCAAATACGCTTGTGCTATATGTTCAGAATATGGCCATTATACTCACCATTTCCCAGCACTGCCACGCTTTCGGAAAACATTAGCCGCAGTACGCCAGAACATCCAAAGAAACCTCAGTCCTGCTACGTCCTCCTCAAATATCACTGAAATCCATTATGTCACCACTTTAGTCAATGAACGTATGATATGCCCTTGCTCTCTCTCCAACTCATTAGCTCATTTTACCTACCAATTTCCTATGATCCTTGAATACATGCAACACCAATTGACCCTGCTTCAACGGCCTGCAGCGACGATAATTGACATTACCTTGTCACTAGTGGATCTTCATATCATTTCTCCCGAACCTGAGGCCCTTCCAATGCCTCCATGGTTCTTAGATGACTTATCTGAGGATTCAACCCCAACCCCCCCAACTCTCCCACTCATTCCTTTATGGACATTTTACACCCAACTACCACGGGTACCCCTCAGTACTTTAATATATGGTTTATGTCGAGTGAACCCTCACCATCTCCTAACATTGTTCCCCCTGCTTCTTCACCAGGGACCAACCACACAACCATCGTCACTGATATCACTCCTCATGACCCCTTGTATTCTCGTCACTTCCAATGCGATGAAGAAATACTCGAAGAGTTAAACCACCCAGACCTCCCCTGGGATGCGCTACACCATCTCACACTCTTCTCTCCATAGGGAGCCTACATGCCTCCTAACCAACACCCCATTTACGCGGTCGAACCAAGGATTTTATCCCATCAGGGCCTATCGACTAGTTCAAAAACCCCATTCCTGCCCTGGATGCTTTTGAAGAAGGAAACATGGCCAACATTACCCCAACCATTAAAATCGACATTTCCATCAAAAGTGGCATCATCAAATAAATCACCATTGGAGCTGTTTGCACTCCTCAGGAAATCACCGCATATACCGCCCTCTTCCAGGATTATAGGGATATTTTTTCTTGTTCATACATGGAAATGCCTGGCCTTGATCCCTCCATCGTCGAACATCACATCGACACCTGGCCCGACATTACACCAGTTCGTCAAAAACAACAACCGCTACACCCATCCAAAGTTGCAACCATCAAAGCCGAAATTGACAAATTACACGCTATCGGGTTCATTTACCCAATCGCCTATACCTCATGGGTTTCTAACCCTGTACCTGTTAACAAAAAACAGGGCACTATCCGCATTTGCACAAACTTTCGCGATCTCAATCACGCATGTCCCAAAGACAACTTTCCAATGCCTTTCATCGATCAAATTATCGACGACTGCGCAGGCCACGAGGCTCTATCCTTTATGGATGGATTCTCTGGTTATAATCGAATTCAAATTCACCCCGTCGATCAGTATAAAACCGCATTCTCTATCCCTTGGCGTAATTTTTCATATCGTGTCATGCCTTTTCGCTTAAAGAATGTCGGCGCAACTTTCTAGCGGGCTATGACATACATCTTTCACAATATGGCTCATATCATCCTCACCTACTTGGACGACCTCATAGCTTGATCCAAGGAATGCACCCAGCATCTAGATGATTTACGAATCATCTTTCAACAGTGTCGTCAGTACAACATCCGCTTGAATCCTCTCAACTGTGTGTTCTGTGTCACCGCAGGGCGCCTCCTCGGATTTATCGTTTCTCAAAGCAGTATTACCGTAGACCCCCTCAAAGTCTAAGCAATCACCAAAATTCCACCTCCCCGGAATTTATGTCAACTTCAAAGTCTATAGGGAAAAGCTAACTTTCTTAGACGCTTTGTCCCAGATTATGCCATACACACACACAGTTTCCTTCGCTTACTACGTCACGACATCCCATTTCACTGGGATGACCATGCCCAACAGTCATTTGACGATTTTAAAATAGCACTTTCAAATGCACCTTTAATTAGTGCACCTGACTACAATCACGACTATATCCTCTACGTATCAGCATCAGTTGTATCAGTAGCAGGAGTTCTCATCCAGCTAGGTGATGACAATCGTGAACATGTCATTTATTACGTTAGTAAAAACCTCTCAGGGCCACCCTTGAAGTATAAACATGAAGAGAAGCTTTCTCTAGCAGTCGTCCTCGCAGTCCAGAAACTGCGCCACTACATTCTGCTTCGAACCACAAAGGTCGTCGCAGATTCCAACCCTATGCAGTACTTGCTCATCCATCGGCAATTTAATGGCAAATTTTCTCGATGGATCGTTATTCTTCAGGAGTATGACCTTGAGTTCTCAACACCTAAGAGTAAGAAGGCCCTCGTTCTCGCCGAACTTGTCACGACCCTCCCCTCTGACACCACCAGTGCCCCCGTTAACACCGACTTTCCCGATGAACATCTCTTTTACATCACCTTGGATGATCCTTGGTACAACGACCTCCTCGTCTACCTATGAACTCAAAAGTTCGGTAACCACTTTTCACGAGATGATTGTCATTGTATCTGACATCAAGCCCCCCACTACCTCCTCATCGGAGACATCCTATACCGATAGGGTGTCGACACCATTCTTCGTCGATGCTTGACAATTGACGAGGCCGATAGAGTCTTTAACGACTCCCACAGTGATGCATGTGGGGGGCATCTTTCAGGCATATCCACTGCTCAAAATGTTATCAGAGTCAATTACTTTTGGCCTACCTTGTTTCATGATTGCATTCATGCCATGAAACGATGTGAGCAATGTCATCTCTATGCCAATAAAGCTCGACCTCCCCCCCGCTCTTCTTCATCCTGTCATCACTGCCAACCCCTTTTGTAAATGGGGCATCGACTTCATGACTTGTAATCCCCCCTCCAGCAATGGTCACAAATACATTGTTGTCATCGTTGATTACTTCACCAAATGGGCAGAAGCTATGCCCACCTTCAACAACACCGCTGACACTACAACACATTTTTTCTTTAACCACGTCATATCTCGCTTTGGAGAACCCCTCCAACTTGTTTCTGATCATGGGAAACACTTTGAGAATGGGATCTTCGTTGAACTCTCATCTCGGTTAGGATTCTCTCACGAGTTTGCCTCACCATATTACCCTCAGTCTAACGGATAGGTCGAAGCAGTTAACAAATTCCTCAAGACCATGTTACAGCGCATGGTTAATAAACATAAAAACAATTGGCATCATATGTTATTTTCTGCGCTATGGGATTACCGAATGGCTGTGAAAATAGCTACTAGTTTCACACCATTTCATTTAGTCCATGGGGTTGGGGCCACTCTTCCCATCGAGTGCGAAATTCCCACCTTATGCACCATAATTGAGCTATTACCTGACACTGCTCCAATGGAGCAGTGCTTGCTGAACTTGGAGTCTCTAGATGAATATCGACGATCTTCCTTACAGAACAACGAGGCAGCTAAAAAATGATCCAAGGCTACCTTTGATTTCCATGTCAACCTTCTCTCATTTTGCAAAGGCGACCTCATCCTAGCTTACGATATCGCTCATGATAACTTTGGCCACGAAAAATTCGAGTCACTCTGGCATGGCCCATACATTATCCAACATTGCCTCACCAAAGGCGCATACATATTGGCCTCCCCTGAAGGTCTCTCTCTCAAAGAACCCGTCAACGGGTTGTATCTCAAGAAATTTTACGCTTAAACATAGTCATTCTACTTTAGGTTATTTCTTTTATAGAATTTTTAATCTTTTTTCCTCCCTCACGTCTAAACTATCCTTTGTGCTATTGACAGATGCTTCCTCCACCAGCCAACCACATCGGTTACGCTGATGGCGCCAGCCATTGGACACAAAATCTCGCTTCAGCTACTTGGGCTCTATACACCCCCTCACATGAAATGCTCCATTCGAGCGGCATATGTTTGGGTTCAGCAACCGACAACCAAGTCGAATACATCGTCGTCATTGCCCTCCTGGTCGATGCCCAGCATCATCGTATTCATCACCTTAGCGTCTTCCTCGACTCTCAACTAGTCGTACTCCAGCTCAACAATGTGTACAGCATCCATGATCCTTGCCTCTTTCGCAAATACCTGCAGGTTAGATTTTTATCTCAAAATTTTGATTCCATTACATTTACATATATTCCAAGACAATTGAATCAAATTACGGATAACCTAGCTAATATTATGTTAGACTGGCATATATCACATCAAGCTACCTCTACACATACATAAACATATAACACAAACTTTCATCACATATATAGATTAGACATCATCAAAACACATGTAAACACCACATAGATCTCAAAAATGTATACTCATGTATATATCAAAAGGTCCACAGTGCCATCCAACTGTTTACATACAAAAATAAAACTATCCGCAGGCCAATGAAGCACGTCGGTACAAAATGGGCTCACCAACCTATATACAAAAATATATATACATCAATGCATAAGAGCACCACTCACGGTGCCTCTAGAGCACCACCGCCTGCTCCTCCCCCAGGTGGTGGTGGCCCACCACCACCTGCCCCAGGAGGTGGTGGTCCCCCCCCCTATCGGCCCCTCCTACCCTGACGGCAGTCGTCCGGTCGTCATCGCAGAAACCACTGTTGTTCATCGTATTATGGCCCGCCATGGTGGCGACACCCCCACGCACTGCTCCAAGAAAGCCTCATCCTGGATGAGAGACCATATGCCCTCAGGCACATCCTGTAACACCACCTCCAGACGACGGCGTATGTCCTCAAAATCCACTCCAGCAACCGCCGAAGGAGCGTGTGATGGCCTAGCACCAGGGTCATCAAATCAGTATCTCCTCGCTGCCCTCTCCGTCTCAACAGATCTCACCGCGACATCCTCACACCGACGTCTCTCTCCCCGCGGTAGTCTCTCCGGCTCCAAACGCGCCGATGTTCTCTGCAACTCTACCTCACGCCCGCGAGGTGCCACATCTGCACATGCAAACAAACAACAGATAGTATCAGCATCTATATCATATACATATGGAATGCTATCTCAAAAAACACAAAAACATACATATCAACATCATCAATCAACATACCTCGGTGGTCAAATACCTCCCCTAGGGGTAGCACCATGTCTGGATCATCCCAGAAGTCAACCCCGACATAGGGGTACCGTAGTATCACCTATGGTATCTTCCGCCATACCTGTGTCGCCTCTGCAGTGAAGAAGTGGCCACCCTCTCCACCACCATGGCGAAGCAACACGGTCGACCACCGCCTCAGCCATGGCTCTCACGCCCCAGGCGCACCCAATAGAATTCTAGGGCGCAACATTGGCACCCTCTCCATAAACCAGGCCACCAGGATGGACCCGAAGGCAAACTCCCCCGTATCTGTGGACCGATAGTGGTCCAACTGCCCCACCATACTCGAGTGTAGCGTAAGCCCCCAGGCGAAATGCTCGTCGACCAACACTCTCTCCATCACCCTCAGCTGGCCACCGCTGATCCGCTGCGTCGCCAGTGAAACATACACTCTCACAATCATCGTTGTTATGCAGCAATGTGCTAGGGAATCCATCGTCCCGATGCTCACCACTGAGTCGGACATATAGTTCAACCCCGAAGAATATCTCTGGCCCACCGTCGCGAGTGATGTATCCCTAGGAAGCACCGGCTCCGTTGGTAAGGGCGTTCCCCGAAATGGGAGCCCAGTCAGAAAGTACATGTCCTCCACAGTAGTGAAGGGAATCTGGTCTCCCCGAACTATGAAGTAGTGCAGGTCCAGACTCCACATCTGGATAAGAAACTGCAGGAGATACTCCTGCGCCCGTATCAAGGGGCACTCAAAGAACTTCAACATCCCATAGGCTGCCAAAGTTGCACGTACGCCTGGCTCCTCAATAGCCATGGCATCTCGCAGCTGGGACCAATCGCGCTCTCGCCAACCAACCGACATCGTGCACACAGCTCACCTGCATAACACAAAACTGTCCTCAGTCATCCACATGGACAATCAAAAACATCAAAAAGACACGTTTTATACCCGTCAACCTTGCCTCCACGGCGCATTTTTTTTACCCACAGGCGCGCACACATGCACGCCTGTGCACCCCATAGGCGCACACATATGCGCACCTGTTCACTACACAGGCGCGCATGAGTGCATTCCTGTTCACTTCACAGGCACACTCTCAAGCATGCCTGTTCACTCTACAGGCGCGCACATGTGCACGCCTGTTCAACCGACAGGCGCGCCCATGTGCACACCTGTTCAGCAGATAGGCGCACCCATGGTGCGCACCCTTAATTCCTTCAACCATGCTCCCATGCACGTCTATTCGATGGAAAAGCGCACATGTGTGCACGCCTATTACCGGATCGCTCGCGCATGTGGGGCCCATACCCCCTAAACACCTTTTTACGGCCCTTTGTACAGCCCCTGCCCAAAAATTGAAATCCTAATTCTATGCAGGATGATCAGACCACTAACCTGATACTCGCGGGTCCTCAATCAGATGCCTCATCCTCCCGGTATCTCACAATCTCCTGTGAATGCTTCTCGTCCAATCACTATAGCAGTAAGTACAAATGAGGTGGAAATGTGGGCCCTACAGCTATATATAGGCCTTTTTGCCAAACTTCCACTCACCATTCCGGGAGCCCACGGTGTCCATTTCTCGATCCATCTTCAGCCATGGGATCAACATCTCGTCATCTATATCACAACAGTCCCTGGGCCTCTTTTCATCCTGAGCCCCCGGGGCACCATTTTTTTCATACCCTGATCAAGTACGCATGCGCATATTCACGCTTATCAAATACATGCTCATATCTTCGATTCTCTTCAGATATTGTTCACGTCGGGTATTTGGTTTTCATGTGTGCAGGTACTTGATCATCATACATCGGCACAACCCCTTCAGGTATATACTTAGCACTGGCATGTAGTCTTTCCCTCTGTATTGCACTTACATTTTCCATCACACCCTCTGGCATTTGCCTCTAGGATCCCCACTACTGGCTCTGCAGTACCCACACCTCCATTTTCATCTTTGGTACTGTCAGCCGGTAGCATTCTTACCCACATGAGTTGTCTCATTCATAGCACCTTTTGGAACTTCTGACACTCACGTTGTTTTTCAAACCCCTTTAGGGATGGGAGTCCCAATAGTCTTACATCAAGTCGCGAATCAACCACATACTCCTTCTCCGCATTTTGCTAGCTTTCCCAATGGACTCCCATATTATCTCTCCACAGTTCTATGGTTGGGATGCACATCTGCAGTAGAATGAACCCTCCATTTCATCCACAATCTGTCTACCCATCTGCAAATCTCCCTTCATTTCACCTACCTCATACAGAAACCCAACCATGGGGCCCCCACCCTTCATCAATTCTCCAAGAAAATTATGCCCTACCAGGGCCCACCACATCACACTGGGGCACCCATTTCTGTATTTGTACACTTCCCCCCAATTATTTGTTATTTATTGTACAAATGCCTTTATTTTCATTCATTACATTACCTTCTTTTTTTTCGTCACCTTTGGGCGACCTACTTCCCTCTTTTTGGCCAACTGCAACCCATGTCACCCTTGGTTGGAGCAGTACTTGGCATCCACCCTTACCGGCATCGTCCATATCTTCAGAGTACCCCACAGGACACTTACCTCTGCCCTCTGAATTTGTTCACCTTGTCCCGCCTCTGGCACAACTTATCCCCGCTCTTGTCGTCCCCTTGACACTCGACCTCGTTGAACGGTTGCGGCCACTTTTTATCTCACACATACTCCAACCAAGGGCAGTCTTGAGTCTTCCCACATCTTGACTTCGTCCATGTACCTCCTCCACTTCCTCACCTCACCTAGTAGATTTCATGAAGCCATTTTCTTCTAGGAGTCGCGTCCCTCTTTTTGTCGACATCAACACAGTTTCCAGAAGGGAAATAGTATCTTGATTCTCATTATCCACTCAATGAGAGATCTTGGACAGCACAGGGTGAAACACCATTACTCCCTGCTGTCGTTGACCCCCATAGCATTCGATGCCAACACTTTCTCATATTACGGTGGGTCTTACTTTGCGACTATTGTAGTTAGTTCTTTCATTTGCCGAAGACCTATGAACTTGGATGGGCTATCAATGCCCACATAATCGGTGATACTTATTGCCGCGATCACTGCCTACTATTCAAAGTATGTTCATCTACAGCATTGTCTTCTGCCTTTATCACGACCGCCCCCGAGGCCGATGCAGTTGTCTACACCAACACTTCAGTCATATTTTTTCGAAGTTACATGACACGAGCATGGGGCATGCCTGCCTCGTTTGTACACAGTTTTCTATTTTACACACCTCATGGAAGGTCGGGTCCTACCGGTTCCTTTTTCCCTCCAACGGATCACTCTGGATGATCCCACTATTGTTATCTCTTACAACAACATTCTCAATAGAAGAAACATTGATGGATTTCGGCTATACATATGCTCCTAAACTCATCCATCAGGGGGCATCTGTTATCACTGAAATTTCATCCGCACAAGGTTACAAGAACTCAGCATCGTCAAACAGTGATGAAGTCATCCATGGACCTAAATTAATACCAAAGAATTCATAAAAGACTCAAAAACTATACAAAGTAGTGAAAAATTGAAGGGCGCTACGCAGACATTGGGCGCGCACGCAAATGCGTGGAACAGGAACGAAGAAATAGCGCACAGGTGCACGATGTGCGACTGTTATTGCAAAAATCCGCACACCTACTAAACGGTGCATTTATGAGAGTGGCCGGACTCCCACCCACTTATGGTTCAGCTCCCAAGCCAATTTGACCCTCAAATCTAGACTGGATTCGACTGGATGGCTGGTCAAAGACCTAGAAATGCCCTAATTAGCCTCTTTTCACACTACAAAGCAGTTAAACAATAGCTCAAAGGGATGCTATAAAAAGGCCATGGATGCACCTCATTTTTCAAGGAATTCAAAGTAATGTTATGATTCCACTATCCTCTTGAGGACTCCATCCTTGTCAAGATCATATTAGCACCATTTCTATGGACAAGCCATCTCACCCATTGAGTGGATTTGTAAAGAGTTATTTCATCATTTTCCATTTTTTCTTTGTTGTAAGAAGAGCTAGCTAGTGGGGGTCCAAGATCCCTCCCTTGGAGGAAGAAGGGACTCATAGTCCCCTTTCTTCTTGGTGTATTGTTTCACTAATAGATCAGCCTCAACATTTTTGACATGGGTCTTATGGTTCTTTTTGTTTCTATGTCCCTATGCTCATGAATTTAGTTTTTATTGCATTTCTTAGTTTAATTCTTAATTGTAGTTTTTTGTTTCTTTCCCTAACTCTTTTCCTTGCAGTTGTCCTTCTCAGCAGACCCAACTAATCTTGCAAGCACCTCTATTTTTCTCACTAAGGTGGAGGAAGAGGCACAATAGTACCCATTTCCCCAATACTCACCATGGAGCCCGACATGAAGTTATCCCTCGTACAGTACTTCTGGCCTAAGATAACCAACTACCCATCCCTAGGTACTACGGGCTCCGCTGGTAAGGGAATCCCCTGAAAAGGGAGCCCAGTCAGAAAATATATATCCTCCACTGCAGTGAAGGCCAGCTTCTCACCCCGCACCATAAAGAAATGAAGATCCGAACTCCACATATGAATCAAGAACTGCAAGAGATACTCTTGGGCCCGTATCAGGGGGCACTCAAAGAACTTCAGCAGCCCACAAGCTGCCAAAGTATTGCCTCCCTAAGGAGTGACCAATCTCTCTCTCCAGTGAACTGGCATCGTCCAAATGATCACCTGCATCCACATATAAAACACTTGATCAACAATCATAACCCATAAAAGCATCAAAATCTCCAAAAAAGATGAGTTTTTACACCCTTCATCTTTGCCTTACAGGCGCGGTTGTTTTTCCCACAGGCATGCACAGATGAGAACCTATTCATCCCCCAATCACACACTCATGTGTGACTGTCGTCCATATAGAGGCTCATTCATGCGCCCCTGTCACACATATAGGCGTGCATCATAGCGTGCATATTCACTACACAGCTACGCATGCATGCGTAGCTGTTAGGGGCACAGACGGACATGCATGCGTTGATGTGACTTACACAAGTGTGCATGCCATGCACACCTATTTTCTCCATTAGGGCGCACCCATGCGCGGATGACCGAATTACAGGCGCACACCCATGCACGCACATTTATCGATCTCCCATGCACTGGGGGGACCACACCCACAAAACCTCATGTACGACCCTCTGTACAGGCCCTACCCAAAAATAGAAACCCTAATTCTATGCAGGAGGATATGACAACCAGCCTGAAGCTTGTTGATCTTGAATTAACTACCTCGATCTCCCAGAATCTCCCAATCTCCTCTACAATCGCTCGTCCACTCAATAAGACAGCAGGCACAAATGAGGTGGCATTATGGGCCCTACAACTATATATACTCCATTTTTCCAAACTTCCAGACTCATTTATGGGAGCTCTGGGTGTCCTTTTTTCGATCCATCTTTAGCCACCCGATCAGAACCTCGTCACCTACACCATTCCCTTCCCCGGACCACTTTCCATCCTCAACCCCTGGGGGGAATTGTTCTCATCTAACACTTAGGTACACATGCTTACATTCACATACTATTGAATAACTGTTATATGATCTTTTTCTTCAGATATTGTTCATGTCGGGTATTCGGTTTTCATGTGTGCAGGTACTTGATCATTACACATCAGCGGTATCCTTCCAGTTATATTATCAACACTGGCATGTAGTCATTCCCTCTGAATATCAAAATGCATCTCCCAGTCACACCCTTCGATCTTTGCCTCTAGGATCCCTATATCTGGCTTTGCAGTACTATCACCTCCATTGCATTTTGATATTAACATCCAGTAGCACTCTCCCCCACATGATTTTTCCCATTCATAGTCCCCTTAACACTTTGACACTCATTTTTTTTCTAGCCTACCCAATGGAATCCTGGATTACTTCATCATGGTTCTAGTTTTGACTACACCTTCGCAGTATCATCAACCATCCATTTCACCCACCATCAATTTTCCCATCTGCAGACTGTCCTCCATACATTTCCCTAATACAAAAACCCACCTATAGCGCCCCCACCCTCCACTTCTTTTTCGATCATCTTGCGCCCTCATCAGGCCAAGCCATCTTACACTAGGGCACCCATTTTTGTATCTGCACAGTTATCCCAACTTATTTTTTATGCTTTTGGTAATTGTACAAACCCTTTTTCTACATTTTCATAGCTTTTTGTTGTCGCCTTTAGCGAGCTTCTTTTCCCCGTCAAAGAATCCCTTGTCACCCTTGGTTGGGGCATTTTTCACTTCCCTACATCAATGACATTATCCATAAACCCCGAGTATCCTACAGCCCATACACCTTTTTATCTACGTGTTTATTCATTTTGTCAAGCTTCTGGCACAATTTACCGTCATCTAGTTGTCCCCCTGACACTAGATTCAGTTTCATGGTTGTTTCCACTTTACATCTCTCCCTAACCAATGACAGTATTGAGTCTCACTATACCTAAACTTCCTCCATGTTACTCATCAGTTCCTGATTTATCCAAGTGGATTCCGTGAAGCCCTCCACTTTGTGAAGTCGCGTCTCCCTTTCTGTCGACATCAACACAGTTTCCAGAAGGGAGACTGTATCTTGACTCTCATTACCTTTACAATGAGGAGTCTCGGACAGCACAGGGAAAACCACCATTGTTCTTTGTTCTCTTTGACCCCATTAACATTTTAATTCAACACTATCTCATGTTACGGTGGGTATTACTTTGCGACTATTGCAGTTGTTTTATCTTAGCGGAAGACCTCTGAAACTTGATAGACTATCAATGTCTGGACATTTATCAACACTTCCCACAAGTGTCCTTACTTCTTTTTTCAGAGCTTGTTCACCATCAGAATTGTCCTCTGTTATTATCAAACCACCCTGGAGGGAGCTGCAGTGATCTATTTCCACAACAACTTCAGTCACTGAATTTTGGGTTACATGACACGAGCATGGGGCGTGCCCACCTTGTTTGTACAAAGTTTTATTTTTTCCACACCCTGAGAAAAGCTTGGGTCCTATAGGTTCCCCTCTCCTTCCAATGGATCGCTCTTGATAATGCTCACAACTCTCTTTCTTACACAGGTACTATCAATAGAAGAAACATTGATTTATTTTGGCTATACATATGCTCCTAACCTCACACATCAGGGGGCATCTGATATTACTGAAATTTCATCTGCAAATGGTTACAGGAATCCATCATCTCCAAATAGCTATTAGTTCACCCATGGACCAAAAATACATTTCCAAAAGGACCAAAACTATACAATCAACAATAAAATCAGCATGCACTAAGACTACACAGGGAGCGCATGCACATGCGTCATTCAGAAACGCAGGAAAAAGCACACATCCGCACGATGGACGAATGTGCACACAAAAATCTGCACATCCCTCAAAACGGTGCATTTATGATATTGGTCGAACTCCCACCCACTTCTGGTTCATCTTCCAAGTCAATTTGACATCCAAATCTTGGATGAATTCGTCTAGGTGGATGGTCAAAGACCTAAGGGTGCCCTAAATGGCCCGTTGTTCACACTAAAAGATGGTTGAATAATGCCTCAAAGTTATGCTATAAAAGGAAGCCATGGGTGCACTACATTTTCAAGGAATTCATTTGCATTGTTATGCTATTGATATTCTCTTGGAGGATCCTCTTTCCTCATCAAGAGTATGCTAACACCATTGCACTTAGCCATTCATATCACCTCTAGAATGAATGTGATTTGGATTCTCTTCACCATTTCATTCGAGTTTCTCATTTGTAAAAAGAGCTCAATATTTGGGGGTCCAAGAGCCCTCCCTTGGAGGAAGAGGGGACCCAAAGTCTCCCTGTTAAGAACCAAATATCAATATAGCATAGAAAAACCTCAGAAAAAGTAGTCAACGCCTTGAAAAAGAGATAATTTCAGATAATGAACCTCTTTGAGGGGGAAACCTCCTTTTACCCCACTTAAATGTTCAAGTACAATATGATTCAAAATGAAAATGTCTCCTTGGTATATATAGGAGACTAGGAGGTATAATTACAACTAATGGCCTAAAGC
>ML809235.1:262846-278750 GCA_009831015.1 Picea engelmannii
CCATGATCTCCCCTTTTAAACCATCCATCTTAGTATCCAACATAGATTCCATTGAATCCATATTATTTTTTAGTTCATTTATGTCCCTACACATTTCTTCACCTTCATCAAGAGTCCAAGTAGGATTTTATGGAGGATTATTTGGTGTAGAAGTTCCCTTTTTTGGTGGCATGTTGGCCAAGTATCACTTTTGAACCTTGATTTTGAGGTGGTTCTGCTAGACAATATTTCTTCTGTTGTATCTTCTAAGTTTCGGCCCTTCTGGGTATAAAACTTTATTTTATGTAGTTCTACGATATTTCTTCTCTGCAATGCCACAGGTCTGATCAAAATTGGATGTGCCAAGTGGAATTTACGGTAACTTCCCCGCAACTTGCTGATTGTTGGCCTTTCGAAGAGATCTCACTTGTATAGCATGCCCTGCACAAAATAATTGATATACAATTCTAAAATGCACACCATAAATACTACAGAATGTCCATGATCCAATGAAACCAGTCCCACTCAATTTGGATACTCTAGGAAGAAGTTATGATTGTTTTACCTGGAACACCTTCTTGAGACTAGTAAATAGGACTAGTCAGATACCCTATCTTACACAAGGTGTATCTACAAATTTAAGCGGACCCAAAAGCTAAAATGTTTACCAGAGATACCTTACTAATTTTTGTAAATAGCCTCTGGAGTTTAGGGTCTGAAACGTTACATAAATTTTTTTATAGAAAAACTTTCATAATGACTCAGTTCAGGATAATTCCAGAACCCTATCTTGTACAGGCTATATCTCCAAAAGTATAAGGCCTCATGAGATTAATTTTGAGCCCAACGTACCTTGATCCATCTACTAAATATCCTCCTAGCCATTCCTTCTAAAACGTTGTAGAAAACAAGTTATAGCAAAAATTCCAAGGTGTCTCAGATGTAGTAGTGAAACCCCAAGACCTTGAGCTCTGATACCATATGTTAAGAACCAAATATCAATATAGCATAGAAAAACCTCAGAAAAAGTACTCAACACCTTGAAAAAGAGATAATTTCAGATAATGAGCCTCAAGAAAATAAGCGCGCGTCACAGGATTTGCGGAAATCCGGCACAGATGTGGACAAAGCTATCTATGTTAGGGTTAGGGTTTTAAATTCATATTGTAAGGGTTTAACCCATTTTTGTAATATAAATAGAATAATTCTAAGGTAGAATGAGGCATCTATCTATGTATCCCATCTAGGATTTGTGAGATATTTGTGTGAATTTTTTAGCACTTGAGAGCATGTGTTTGGAGTTGAATTATGTTTTGAGAGATGTGATGGAGATGTAGCTGAGGGGTAGGTTGAAAGCTGTGGATCTTGGTGTGACCTTGGTCCACCTAACTACTCTCTATTATGATGTAATGCACGCAACACCTTTTGATGAATAAGAAAAGAAGCAAAAGATATTTGTGGGCATAGCCTCAGGGGGGGTGAACCATAGTAAAAATCTGTGTGCAATGTCTCTGCATTTTTTATTACTTTATGCAGTTATATTTGAATGGTTAGATAGATGAATGCATGGATTTACTTACAGTGCACACTAGAATAGGCATGCATAATGAATGTTATGAATAGATGAATGAATATGATGAATATTATAATAGAATGCATGGTTAAGTATAAATAAGAGTAAGAATAACACCCCCATTACCTTCCATGACTGCAGACACCCATAAACCATATCGGGTGAGACTGCACTATGCACTCTATGCACAGTGTAGACTTTTGGTTTACTAGAAGGGCCGATGGTGATAAGGGTTTTGTTGGAGAACTAAGGTAGAACCCGGGTCAAAGCATATGTCCAACATGTTTCAAAAGGATATCTATGAGTATAATAATTCATGGCATGATTATAGGCATGTTGTACATAATGTAATTGTTTGTCCCATAACTTAGGATGTTTACTGCAGTACCTTCATAGAAAATGTACCAATGTCCTGTTCACCACCTCTATTTTTCCATCTATCTGTGGATGAAATGCAATGATATTAGTTAATTTAGTGTCCATTAACTCCCACAAGCTAGACCAAAAAATCCCCAAGAATCAAGAGTCTCGTTCATATACAATAGATGTAGGCATCCCAAAATGAACCCAAACATTAACAAAGAAAAAATGTGTTGTTTTCTTAGTTGTGACCTGCTTCTTGCAGGGCATTAAGATACACATTTTACTGAACCTATCCACCATAACATACAAGTAATCATGACATGTTATGGACATCGACAAACCCCCTACAAAATCCATGGACACAGTTTTCCATGGTTGAGAAGGTACAATAAGTGGTGTATATAAACCAAACTTTATGTTGCTAGGATTTCTTGTGGCACACAAAACACACCATTTTACATACTTAGAAATTGTTTCATGCATTCGAGGCCAATATAAATATCTTTGAAATTGTGTGTTGGAACATAGTGGGCAGACTAGGGGTCAATCATCTATATACCAACAAAACCCTTAGACACCAGCCCTTTCAACATCACCTGCAGAGAAATTGAAGTCTTACCCGAGGGATCTAGAGGGGTTGTAGGAACTAGGGTTTTACAGTGATGAGGGGAAGTGAGCCATTCTTCATGTTCTTACTACCATTTACTCATGTGAGCAGTTCCCATTACTTAACAATTACTTATCATTCAACATATTCTATGTATGACATTCTCCCACTTAACATTCATTCAATTACCAGATACTTTAGTGTGTGACATAATAACATCATATATGAAAAATGCATTCAACATATATCAGCATTACACCATAACATTAAAAATCATAACATGCAATGAAAACACATCACAACACACAATTTTAACGTGGTTCACCCAACTTGGGCTACATCCACAATGACTAGATTCTTTTATTAATCATTGATAATTATCTTACAGCTACACACTACACTAAAAAATTAGCAATAGTAACATTACCCAAACTTTCCTAGCCATTCTTTACAGTGCGAGATTTAGTCCTCATTCATACCTTGGAATTAGTCCTTCGCTTGACATGACTCACCCAATAAGCATTAAGAACTTCTGATATGTTGAAGCCCCAAAACTTCCAAACCGTTTTCTACCCAAATCCCATTACATATTTATACATACAAATAGGGCTAAGCCCGTTACAATGTGGACAACAATGTCCCCAAAAACCCAACGGTCTATAACCATTTTCCTCCTTTTGTGCGTTGATTTGTTGCACATCCTTCTGTCATGCACTTTGAGTCCTTAAACTCCACTCCCATTGCGTGCTTTGGTCGATATTCTAACTTCCTTCTTTTCTTTGACTTCTTATGGTGCAAATCCAAAAATGTAAGAAAAATGCCTATCCAACAGCCCCCCAACACTCACCTATGGCTCGTCCCAAGCCACTCAAGCCTTCTTCCAGTGCACCATGAATTGTTCGAAGGTATATTTCACTTTCGTGGCCTTTTCATCAACCTCTATTTCCTTCTGAAAAATTTGGTCAACTATTTTTGCAGTGATGCGAGCCTACATCTTCTCGACACCTTCATCAATTGTATGTTTGATGATTTCTTGAGTTGTTGTTAAGGTCCATGTCACTCTATATGCTTCCTCCTATAGTACTTCTATCTATTGTGCATGAGCTTGCTACTCTTCCCTTAGCTGATTCATTTTTGAATACAAATTTATGTTCTCATTCATCACATTTACCACCTTAGATGGAGGTCATGTGCCCATCACGTATTTGAATTTTTGTGCCTTTTCCTACACAACTTAGGTATTTTGACTGATCTCCTGTTTCTCCTTATCCTTACTGAGTTGTGGCCAAATTCCCATAGTATCTGCATATAGTTGAGCACACTCTACTACTATAGTATTTATACTTTCCATCGATGTGATCACATTTTTCTCCCTCATCTCCCTCTCTTCAGGTGGAGTGCTTGGTGTCACACACGCTTATATATTTTCTATTAATGCGCAGAAGCCCTAAATGTATTCAATTATCTTCATGACTTGATATTCCACTGGGGCTTCCTTCTCTGTCTATGCCTCTGGGAGTTCTTGGTATACCTTATTGAATTCCTACTGCATTATTTCTACCTTATGTGCAGCCTCATCGTGCTCCTATTTAACTTTTCTTTACTACGTCTCTAATGTGACATTTTCGGTCATAACTTTCACTAAATAATTGGATGTCTTATCTATGAACACATTCATCTCTTTCCCTTTTCTCATCTCTAATTCCTACAATACATACATTGGTAGTTGTGATACCACTAAGTCAATGTGACCTAGTGCCCTAGCTTGTTCTTTCATTTATGTCATGGGGAACTCGACTTACCCTTTCACTAGACTAATCAATATTTGTTCTCCTCTTACTACTAAGGAATGGGATATTTTGGGCCCTATCTCTCGAGTCGTGGTAGTGCTTATTGTTGGTTCCTCCTTTTTTTGTTTCCCTAACATGATGTTTTTTCCTTCTAATAGTTGTCACAATTTTTTCATCTATTCCTGCATGCATCTGTTCATCTCTTGTTATTGTGTTGCACACTGAAACACGTCATCAATGACTTATTTTACTTGGTCTCCTATATTATCCAAATATTCTTTTTTCAAAGCCTAGATAGCCACTTCCTTAACAAATTTGCACTTTGGTCGTTGTTGTTTGGGTCTCCCTGTCACTGGCTCTTTTCTCTTCCTATCATTGCATGATGTTGTCTATTGATTTGTTTCCTCTGGGACCTTTCCTTTGTCCTGGTCGTCTCCTTATTTTTTTCCATCATCAACCTTTTGTATTTTCAAGCTTTGCTTCTCTCATGGCCCTATCTCTGCTAGTGGAATCTTCCACTCATCTTCCCAATCAACCAAAATGTGGCCCGTCTCCTATTCTATCAATCTATATTGTGTTGGAAACCACTGCTAATCTGGGTCCTTCTTTACTTGTAAGTACACGTGGTGACACTCTACCTTAAAGTGTTCCACTTCCTTATAAGCCTCAACCACTTGAGGGGGTATGCACGGTGTCCTTTTGATGTTGTCTCTGATATTTTCCTTATAGATATAAAATGAAAAATTAATGTCCATCTATCGCGCCTTATGTGTCATATACCAAAGGTTCTGATACCGCATGGCTAAACAAGGCTTCTTCGTGACTCCCAAAAAATTACTGTCATTTGGCTCCCTCCAAGACAATAGTGCTAATAGGATCAATAACTAGGAATAATGGAACTCGATCCCCTTATCCTGCACTTCCTCACAGTCATTAAAAAATTGGTTCAATAAAAATGTTGCCCAGTTCATCTGGACTCCCTCTACACATCGTTTTGTGGCCACTATCACTGTTGTTGGCACTTGATCTTTTCTGCATTTCCTCAACAACTTAAAGGATAAGTCTTGCATCAAAAAAATTACCGTTGGGTCACGTATGATAGCTATGTCCAAACCGCATTGTACATGGAATGTATGGAATTTTTCCTTCATTGTCTCAGCTAGATTTTTCTCATTCTTCTTATTGAAAAATAACAAGGATGGGTCCTCCCTTTGCGACGGAAGACCATTGATGTGCACTATCAAATTTGTATCAATGGATAATCACCTATTGAGCCACATGTATCCTCCATGCAAACAAATTAGTATCATTTTTACACATGCATTGATATCATGGCTCTGTCCAAACTGGGTTATATCGAATAAGTTCAGAAGAATTTATTTCTGCAACCCCATATCCCACACCTGTGGTTTTATGACTATCATACGAGTGTCGAAACTAATATACTTACTAAGAAAATTGTTGGGTACCAACTATGGAAAATTATTCTCATCGGGGATGTCATGGTTAACATACTTTAACAAAGGTATCATACCTAGCATGTCTCCTTATACAATTAATCCTTCTGAAATCAGTGGCTCCATGAGAGGATATTTTCCATCCCTTTGTAAATGGATCTATTTTTTGATGGATTTCTCGACGAGATATAATCCCTATGGAATATTGATTATGAGGACGATGCCTCCTGTGTTTCTTCAACTACTATCGATGTTACTGTTGGGCCCTTCATTTTTAGATTTGAAGCTGTGCAAGAAGGAATGTAGTCCCAGTTTGGGTTAAAATTGAGTTGTGAAAGCTACAGTAAGAGTTGGACAGTGGAGCAAGTAAAGGAACAAAAATTGGTTGTGAAAATGGATAACACAACCAACAAGTCAAAATCATTTACACTAGAACAAGAAAGAATGCGAGCCCAAAGCCAGAAGATCCTACTCAGTTTATATATATGAGATATATATGATTGTAAAGGGATTTTTGGGTTCTCTCTCTCAACTTTGGGTTCTTGTTGTTGGCTATTTTTGATTGGTTGGGTTTTGTTGTTGTTAGTCAGATTTTGTTGGGTTTAGTTGAGAAAGGGTTCTGTAATTTTAATCTACATACAGTTTTGCGTAGATAGAGCTCTATGACATGAGTCTAGAGACAGAAGTCTGTAACATAGTACTAACTTGTATCTCTGATATTGTATCTCAGAAGTTCTGATGGTAATATATGAAGAAGGACCTGAAATTTCAAATTATGAGGTGTCATTATGTGTTTACACTTATGCATTATATCTTTACAGTACTCCTTTATGCTTGATCAGCTCCATATGATATCTTTGTGCATGAATGCTTTTTGCAACTTAACTATCTTTAGATTCTATATGTATGAGATCAGATATGTTCTGTAGTTAGCCTGTCCCACACAAGATCATGGTGAATATTGAAGGTTCTGGGAACCCACCGAAGTATTCTACTTTCCCTTCCCTATCCTTCTATCTTGCTTGCGCTTCGGGTGAGAATTCTTCTCTTCGGAGGATATGAAAATTATAACACTCTAGACTACATGGTACCTTTTGTTGGTAACCTGAGAAGGACCCCGGTCTGTTTAATTCCATTCAAAAAAAATGGTTCCATTTCCGAGACCTACGTTAGAAGGGAACTTGTAGGGAGAATGATTCCATGGATTCACAAATCTAAAATTCACCAATGGTGGGCGAGAAATTGTGATGCCTTCATATGGAAAGAAGTGGATATGAGAGGAAAATCTGTGAAAGATACACGGGAGGTAGTATTTTACTCAGAAAGATCGAGAGACCAGTACGAGATATTATGGGTTAAGTTCCCGGAAGAACTTTCCATTGAATAGATAGGCTCCATGAAGATCCATAATTCCAAGAACGAGTCAACATGACCTGTACTTGGGATACATAAAAGATTACAGCACTTCATCGGATGGATTGTCCAGTCACGAGAGAAATTGATTTCTGGGTCAAGACCACATTAGAAGGATACATTATTGAGTTTGCAGCTGAGAATCACCAATATTTTTCACAAGCAGAACCATATTTCAAGAAAGACGCAAGGGGAATATTGTTGAGAGAAATCCCCCTTTGGATTAAGGTTTTCTTGATGGAAGAGGGGATGCTGACTATGTCCCCGAATGAGATGGTAGAGTAAACAACCTCACTTGGGGTAGGGTGATTTTGGGGTGGAGTCATGGCCTGAGAGAGGGGAGAGGTTACTTTGATAAATGGGGGAAACAACAAGAAATGGAATCAATAGATGAGCGAGCCTTGAAAAGATATGCCATAGTTGAGAAGTGGTGGTGTAGTAAGATAAAGAAAGAAATAAAACAGTCTAAGAAGTTGAAAAAATAAGTTAAACCAGGAGAAGTAGAGGAAGGATAGACAAAAATAATGGCTAGTCAAAGATTAAGTTAGAGAGAAGCGTAGAGAGAAAGAATTCCCTAGGAGGGTGGAAAAGAAAGAGAAGGTGTAGAAGAAAGGGAGAAGGAAGCCAACATGGATCTTGAAGAGGAAAGAGAATATTCATCCCCGATGCCAGGAAATATTGGGAATATGGCTGAAGAGATCACTCCAGAGGAAGAGAATGTGACCCCCCATATCAAATAAATCCACCCCGAAGCCAGTGGCACCAACCCCGAATCACCCATACCCCAAGTGTATTCTATACAAGTGGTTAATTTGATACTACCTTCTTATGCTAATTATGTTCTAGTACATATAGTTATTCAGTCACAATCAAGAAATGCGAGTACAAGGAGAATATTGGGATCCCCTGGTAGGTCACAACCAAGACTGTTAGGTTTTATTTTGATATAGGAGCAGCAAGGTCAAAAATGGTTGTTAACACGGGAGGTTTGATTGCTCAATACCCAAAATTTTGGGGTAAAGAAGAAAAATATGTGGAGCAACATTGGTTCTTGTCTGAAGCAATCTGGAGGTCTAGAGGGACTCCAGATGTGAACAAATTGGTTGAGTTCCAGACCACCTTGAAAGGTCGTGATCTCAAATCGTACATGAACGTTATTGAGCCAGGATTGCCACGAATTCAAGGTCATGCATTCACACTTGACCAGGTACAAACAAGGTTCATAGCAGAGTTTGAGCTACCATAGTCAGAACAACAAGATCTTTCTAAGTTGCGTGAGATTCAGGAAAGGGAAGGTGAATCAACCTAAGAATATAGCCAGAAGTTTAAATATTCTATAGGGAGGTTAGAAAATCCAATTCATGAGGAACATCAAAGAGAATGGTATATTCCGAGATTTCTACCTCTGAGACAGATTTTGTTAACGCTATATTGGATAACCACTTTGACAGATTCCTTGGAGCAATCAATGAAAATTGAAGCCATGGCAGGATATCCCGGGAGCCTGAAAGTGACCAGACCCACAAAATATGCAAATTTGGTGCAACTACAAGGGAAAATATCAGTGCTTACAAAAAATATTCAAGAATTGACGATACATAGACCAGGACAACCATAGGTCTGGTGTACCAAATGTTACACAGAAGGACATTTGGTGAACGAATGTCCATGAATAGGGGAATGTGACCTCCTCAGAATCTGATGGGACCCTCACCACGACCCACATGATGATTTGTTCAAGTATCTATGAATTTACCATTCCAGAACCCCACCCCATATCATGCTTTCCCAGGTAGCCAAGTAGCGCCAACAATTGAGTATTGTGAGATTTTTTGAATCCATGGGCATGGGTCAAGACAATGCCCCATTATTCAAAAGTATTCAATAGTACCAAATACTATACATTGTGATTTTTTAGCATCTACCACACAATATACTACCAATCAGTGTAGAGTGTTGGATGCACTTGCAGTCAGGTTCGATCGAACAACATTTAGGGTGAATTAAACCCCTTAGGTACTAGGAAGAGGTCGAGGAGGTGTAACGGGAGGAGGCTTCAGAGGAGGAAGAATTGGTGGAAGGGTATCAAGTATATGCTACACTTGTGATGAGAAATTCCATATGTTTAGAGACTGTCATTATTTGAGGTGACCATGGTGCTCTCATTGCAAAACTAATGGGAATGCAACTGAAGACTGCCCATAACTAATTGAAAAATGGGAAGATAGGGTACGTCAACGAGGAACTAACCTCATTAATTCAGAAATCAAGAGAGTTATTAGAGGAAAACTTCCCAAACTTAAAATTGTCACTTGAGGAGGGGAAAAGATTGGAGTTGATTTTGATAATTTACCACAGATCTAGAAATAAGCACCTAAGGAAGACATGTATGATCCTCTGAAACATAATTTGTTCTTTAAAAATGCCATAGAAGTATTTCAGAATATCCCTATGCCTGAGATGCAAGAGAAACCCCCTCAACCTATTATTTACCCTAATAATGTGCAAGTCCCTACTTCTCCCCCTGCACCCAGAAACCCTGTAGTCACGATGAGACAACCTGAGCAACCACAAAATGTTATCAACGTTTGGTTTCAATTATTTTCTGATATTCTTGGGAATGACCAGTTAACAGAAAATTTGCGCAATGCGCTATACCTAGTTCTAGGGAATGGAGAATCCACAAAAGTAAGAATAAGGACTAATCTTCTTGAGAAGAATACTCAGAGAGTGCAGAGAAGAAAAGTACGAACTAGAAAATAATTTAGACTAGTATCCTAGCTAGACGAGTTTGAGATTAAGGATGTTATGTTAGATCTAGGATATGATGTTAACATACTACCTAAAAATACTTGGGAATCCATAGGACAACCCCAGTTGACATATTCCCCAATCCAGCTGAGAATGGCCAAACAATATTGTATTTTTCCAATAGGAAGACTAGAGAATTTGGAAATAGATGTTGCGGGAGTGAAGATTGTAGATGATTTTGAGGTGATTGAAATCATGGGGGATAAGGATCATTATCCTACCCTACTTGTTATTTATTGGGCCTATGAAAACTATGCAGTGATTGACTTAAAGAAATATACTATGAAATTTGAGGCAAATGGAATCAAAGTAGCTCAACCCTTCAGGGTGCAGAGCATTCATCTTCCAAGCAACAATTCCATAGGCATTGAGTGTTTGTCTAAAGCACTTGGAGTATTACATTTTGGCATAAACCTTTTTTGTAAAATGAAGTATGGGGAAGTTTAAATGATTAAGTCTGATATATTGCAACATTTAATATGTTATGAAGTCAAAGTTCAGCTCCTAAAGCATCCTTTTCCACCATTTATTTCAGTTTTTAAAATAATTTTGGACAAAATTGTTCAAAACAATCACCTATACAAGTTTGTAGCACAAATTGTGTTTTTCCCGTGTATTGCGCTACCAACTCTTCAAACTTTCAACATGGATGAGATTTGATCAAAATTCGACTTGGAAAGAGGATTTTTGGGTCAAGGTGGCCACATATATTTTAATATAATGTCATCCCCCATCAAATCACGTAGGTGGCACTTCATTTCCTCAATGGAAACATTCTAGGGATCAAATCCTAGATTGTAGGAATATGAGTAGATTTTGGAAATCTGTGTTTTCCTGTTTTAGTCATATTTTTTGGAGATATATTATAGTGAGATGGAAAGGTATTTTTGGAACATTAGATATTTTTCTCACAAGAAAGATATCCTACTCAAAAACCTCTCTCAGGTTTACAACAACTATTCGTATTCGGGAGATATAGGTGAATATTTGAGCATCATTTTCTAGAAATTTGACAGTTTGTATTTTCCATCCACCTCATAAATAAGAATTTGACTTGGATAACTAAAGATAGGTGAAGAGGTTATGAGATCCATTTATTTTGGATATAGATGAGCATGTAATATCTATAAAGAGGACCAACGGGAGGACCTAAATAGGGGTTGGATTTTGGAGAGATTTACACATTGTTTATTGTAAAGACTTTGATATATATACTAGAATCATAAGGTTCTTTCACTATTATTGTTCAGACCTCTGTTCATTCATTTTTCCTATACTTATAATTGAATTTCATGTTCAATTTTTTTTTTTACACAATGAATGATTTATGTCTTTAAATCATTGCATTGGTGGACATAAATATAAGTAGTTTTCCTTGTTATATTCAGCCTTTTATATATCTTTTTAATGTGTATAATCCTGTTGATATAGTGAGTGTTCTTCATCCATATGAGTTTAAAAAACATCTGATCAATACCTTTTGAGATCCTTATCTTGTCTGGATATGTTCAATGTGTCTTAAGGAGTGAGTGAGTGAGTATTCCATTTCTGATCCAATTATATATATTTCATTAAACATTCGATTAAGTTACCAAGATTACTCAACCTACAACCTTGAGTGACTCTTGGAGTGATAACAAGGTTGACCCAATATTTTTGGATTAAAGTTAATTTTAGGTCTAAAAACAAAAAAAAAGTGACATTCATTTTTTATGATAACTCATCTCTCACAAGAGGGGGATTGAAATTGACACCGCTGAAATTTTGAGGCAAACTTGCTTGGATACATTTTGGATCATTTCTTGGTGGAATTTTGGAAAATCTAGGGTTTTTATGCTTGATTATTCTTAGTGAAGTAAGTAAATGTGCAATTTTCATTTCATGATAAATATTTATGGTATGTTGTTCATATTTAATATTATGAAATTGCTTTCTTGAAAACCCTAGGAGTAAGAAACATAAGGTGCTTATTTCTTGCTCTTTGTTTTGCTAGTATTGCCTAAGAAAATCTTGTCTAGACAAACTTCTAGAGACCTAAAGTGATATCACTTTAGAAGATTTGTCTAGTTCTTATTGAATTAAATATATTTAAAGAGTCTAAGGATAGGAGAAATCGCAAGGGCCTAGAAGTTCCTACACCCTAGTTGAACCTTCTCTTAAGGGCTTGGTACTTGAGGTCTCCAAGTTGTTAGCACTGAGAGTCGCCTTCAGATTGAAGGAAAGGCAAGCCCATTACCCATAAGAGTTAGGTGGATGTTGGTTTTATATGGATGGAGATCAATGGAAAAAATTGAGAATATGAATGATGTTTCAACACAGAACTGGACAATAAATGTATAGGGAAGTGAGGGCCACATTAACTTTAGTCAGGAAAATTGATTTAAAGTGAGAACAAAGGGAAGAATTAGTGAGAGACATTAACGAGACCACTATGGGAATCCGGCCTTCCAGCAGCTCGAAGATGAAAAACTCAAACTCAAGAGAAGTCTTGAGTTCGTGCTTCAGACACCAAAATGTGTTGAAAGAAACACATTCACAACAACAAAATGATCAAACCTCCATCATCCTGCAACTGTGACAAGTCGACTGGATCCTCCATGCCTGAGCCATCTAGTGCGAGAGGGAAAAGAAAACACATGGAAATTAATGAAATTGATCACCTCACCACCATGATCAAACATACATCATAACAACATAAGGATCCTTGGATGGATCCTCCATACTCGAGTGGTTCAGACAACATTTACAGAAAAAATGGAAATAAATAGGAAATTGACTTCTATTAACATGAAAGTCTCAAATCGATTACATAACTAGAGAACATATCTGGAATCACAAGCATTAAAAAATTGGGAGCTCTGCTCAACTAAGGACCTCTATTACCAACTAACAGAACCACATACATATACTCAAAATTTTCATAAACAACAGCAGAGGCATGCTCGAGCCTCTCATCCAATTCCAAGCATCTAAGTCTTATTGGTTAGACTGCTCAGGTAGTCTCCTATCAGGCGCAATCTCAGACTGCCTGGGATGACATACTACCTTCACAATCATAACGCTCTAACTTTCCATTCATGGCAGAGACGATGCTTCAACCACCTCCCCAACTTTCATAACTGCTTCATCGAGATCTGGACAGGCACAAGCCCACTTGGCACCTGGAAGACATGGTGACCTCTCCTTTGTCGTCTGGAGATTCGTTGGATGCTTGCAGGGGAGATAGGTGGGCAGGTGTGGATGGAGCTAAAATGTGGGGTTTTAAGCCCCTTTCTTTGCTTTTTTCCATCTAGAGGCCAAACCCGAGGAAACCATCCCCCCTACAAGGATATGTGCTAAAATTAGGCTCCATGGGGGATAGAGTGCTCCCTACGAATCTCTCAGATCTCCTTTGCAGTTCCAGTCGCCTTCTGCATTGGGCTATGGAGTCAAGCTCAAAACACCCTATTGATGAATACCGTCCGATAAGTAAAAAACGAAAACAAACATTGATCTAAAAATGAAGAAGACTTGAAATCTTGAAATTATTGCAAGTAAATGTTATGTGTTAAAAGAAAATGGATCAACTTTGCAACACATACATTAAAGGATTACTCATGTAAAATACTCATAGACAACAGCATAATCAATGAACATAATCACATAAACACAACAATTGATAAAGGAGTTCACCCCTCTCTTGGGCTACATCTCCTGGTCCAGCTTCCAATGGATCATTATTATTAATTTCTCAAAAGTGCTCAAAACCATGCCTTACAATGCTCAAACTCACCAACCGACTGCTCCAATGGATTCAGAGCATCCAAAAACCCCTAGTTGGGATTTTTCGACACCTCAATCGGTCAAAAACCGAAGAAGTTAGGCCTCCTGGAAGTTCCCCTTTCAAGCTTGTTGTCTCTGCATCTACAAAACGCACCCTTGTTTAATGAACCTGGCACACACGCAATATAAAGCATGAAAACCCAGCACTGGGCGCAACCGTACCAATGGTGCGAACTGTAGGATGGTTATGGGTGGACCAGCCCCTAACCGCCTAGCACCTGGACACGTGGGGGTCCATACGACCTCACGCTTTGGCAAAATGGCTAACCGTTACAAAATCGTTGAACTTCCCCCGCGCTCTAGTCGTGGTCATATGAGTTAACAAAACCATGGGCTATGTGTTAAAACCCCACGCGCCAACCATTGGGTGATATGGTATATGGCATGGTCATATACAAAAACAAACGACCGCGGGCCGGGGCTAAGCCCCGGCCCGACCCCCTGCCAACGGTCACATACGTTGAATTTAAATATATTAGAAATCATATATATATTAAGTCACAACTGGTGGTTCGTTGGTCAGACGGTCTTTGCGAAGGCTCTATGTGGAGGGGAGGTCTGGGGGTCGAAACCCATAGACTCCAATAATTTTACATAACAAACCAAAATCCAATAAAGGGGTGCCACGTGGCAGCCCATGACTAAGCCACGTGGCACCTTACCATTGACCAACAAAACACCACATGTCACATTCCGATTTGACCATGTCTGCCAATCCAAATCTGCCACATCATCACATGACACATCATCATACGGTCGTACGGCCCTGCTACGTTAGCCTGTACGGACTGTACAGTCAACGTCCTTTTTTTTGCCTGTTTGACTTTCTGAACAGATTGCAATATCTCTCGCTCACGATGTCCGTTTGAGATGAAACAAGTTGTGTTGGGTTCACAATGACGAGGTCTACGCTTTTGTCCATTTTGAATCAATTTCAAGCACTTTGAATTTTTGAGCAAAATTTGATCCCCTGATCACACCTCCCCATTGGGTAGGCCTATGTGAAGATGAGGGTAAAGTTCCCTCACCCTTCCAACCTCAATCCACTTGTCTTTGCTTGTATTCATCCCTTTAATACCAACTCGAAGATACTCCACATTTCCTCGTTTTGAAGTTCGCATTCTCCTGTCAAGGATGGTGTCTTCATGCAGTTCTGTAAGATACTCTGGAGAAAAATCATCTATGGAAGGAATCTGAGCATGCTCTCCTTGATCATCAATCAATGGAGGCTCATACAATTTCAAATTCTCAACATTAAAAACTGCATACATCTTCATATAAAGAGGCAAATCTAAACGAAAAGCATTGTTACCAATCTTGTTGATAACCTTGAAAGGACCATATCGAATCGGTTTCAACTTTTTACCTTCTCCTTTAAGCCTCTCCTTGCTGATGTAAAGCCAAACTTCATCTCCAACTTGGAAACTGTGATCAACATGATGTTTTTCATGTCTTGTCCTGTACTTGGCCTGACTCTTTTCCAACTGCTCTTGCACCACTTGATGTATCGACTGAATTTGTTCAATAAACTTTTCTGCCCTATCAATGTCATATTGACCATCGACAGCAATATCTTTCCCAAAGATAAAATCTAAAGGAGACTTGGGAAAATAGCCAAAACATGCTTCAAATGGCGACGTTTGAGTCGAAGAGTGCTTAGCTTGATTGTACACATGCTGAATGTAGTGTAAATGTTCATACCAAAGTTTAGGATGCTTGCTGCAATAAGCACAAACAAGATGCACCATTGTACGATTTACCACCTCTGTATGAACATCTGTTTGTGGATGAAAATATGTGCTCTTTTTAAGCTTGGTGTCCATGAGTGCCCATAAACTCGACCAAAAAATTCCAACAAATCAAGAATCCCTATCAGAAATAATGGACTTAGGCAATCCAAAATGCACCCAAACATTTTGAAAGAACAACTGTGTCGTTTGTTCTGTTGTAACCTGCTTAGTACAAGGCATCAAAATACACATTTTTCTAAATCAATCAACCACAACATAAAGATAATCATGACTTCATCTCGACATAGGTAAACCACCTACAAAATCCATGGAAATACTTTCCCAAGGTCGAGAAGGAA
>ML809235.1:282728-293553 GCA_009831015.1 Picea engelmannii
TGACGTATCCAATTATCTAACTTCTCAGCATTAACTTCTCCATTGTATATTGGCAATTCAAATTTTATATCAAGCTTTAATGAAGGAATTTGCAAAGGAGTTTTACCATGTCCCTTTGGAGAATTCGGAAGAGGTCTTGAACTTGTAGAAGAAGAAGAAGAAGAAGATGGAGGAGAGGGTGGTGGAGAAGCACCATTCCCTCCATTTCCATTTGGAGTTTTGTCACCACTGCTTCCCTTATGCCTTGAAGGGTTGGAGCCTTCACCTTGCGATAATATGTTCCTTTCCATCAATATCTTCATCATCTCTCTCATCTCCATGACAACCTTTCTGAGATCTTCATCTTCTGCAGGAACATGTTCATGACTTTCTGCATGAGCCATACTTGGTGAATGCCTCCCTGAAACTTGTGGTGATGGTATATGCTTCCTCCTTGTTGGATGAGAACTTGGCTCCACAAGTTGACCTTCTCCTCTTGTGAGTTTCAACCTTGTGAGCATCAAAAACAAAACACTTGCAAACAATCAAGTCTTCAAAAACTAGTGCTCTAATACCAACTTGATCTAAAAATGAAGAAGACTTGAAATCTTGAAATTATTGCAAGTAAATGTTATGTGTTAAAAGAAAATGGATCAACTTTGCAACACATAAATTAAAGGATTACTCATGTAAAATACTCATAGACAGTAACATAATCAATGAACATAAGCACATAAACATATCAATTGATAAAGGAGTTCACCCCTCTCTTGGGCTACATCTCCTGGTCCAGCTTCCAATGGATCATTATTATTAATTGATCAAAAGTTCTCAAAAACATGCCTTACAATGCTCAAACTGACCAACCGACTACTCCAATGGCTTAAGAACGTCCAAAAACCCCTAGCTAGGCTTTTTTGGCACCTCAATCGGTCAAAAAACGAAGAAGTTAGGCCTCCTAGAAGTTCCCCCTTCAAGCTTGTTGTCTCTGCATCTACAAAATGCGCCCTTGTTTAATGAACCTGGCACACACGCAATATAAAGCATGAAAACCCAGCACCGGGTGAAACTGCGCCAATGGTGAAAACTATAGGACGGTTATGGGCACGCCAACCCCTAACCGCCTAACACCTGGGCACGTGGGGGTCCATACGACCTCGCGCTTTGGGCAAAATGGCTAACCGTTACAAAACTGTTGAACTTCTCCCACGCTCCAGTTGTGGTCATATGAGTTAAAAAAACCACGGGCTATGTGTTAAAACCTTGCGCGCCAACCGTTGGGTGATATGGTATATGGCATGGTCATATACAAAAACAAACGACTATGGGTCGGGGCTAAGCCCCGGCCCGACCCCCCGCCAACGGTCACATACTTTGAATTTAAATATATTAGAACTCATATATATATTAAGTCACAACCAGTGGTCCGTTGGTCGGACAGTCTTTGCGAAGGTTTTATGTGGAGGGGAGGTCCGGGGGTCGAACCCCACGGACTCCAATAATTTTACATAACAAACCAAAATCCAATAAAGGGGTGCCATGTGGCAGCCCATGACTGGGCCACGTGGCACCTTACCATTGACCAACAAAATGCCATGTGTCGCATTTCGATTTGACCACGTCTGCCAATCAGAATCTGCCACATCATCACATGCCACATCATCGTACGGTCATACGGCCCTACCACATCAGCCTGTACGTATTGTACGGTCTGTACAGTCAGCATACTTTTTTTTCCTGTTTGACGTTCTGAACAGATTGCAATATCTCTCGCTCCCGACGTCCGTTTGAGACGAAATGAGTTGAGTTAGGTTCGCAACGACGAGGTCTACCCTCTCGTCCGTTTTGAAGCGATTTCGAGCACTTTGAATTTTTGAGCAAAATTTGATCCCCTGATCAAACATACATGGGATCCATAGGAGATTATTTATATACAGTCCTAGACTAATTTATTTTTACATGGTGCTATATGAAAGCAAATTTCCACCATAGCCATTCAAGTAAATTCCTAACTGAAAGTTCTTTTACTCTGTCAGTGGCTTATAACAAATGATGCAATCGTGACAGAAGAATGGTTACATCCTTCAGCTTTCCTCCAAAGGATGAAGTTGATAAAAAGATAGGTGGCTCCAAGGAATGAAGGAAATGAAGCTCTATGTACTCACTGACAGGCTCATAAAACGAGTGGAAAACTCTAGAAAATTTGTAACAGACAGCCCGATCTGCTCCACAGTTGCTCACACATGGCTGAATATCTATGGTAAGAACAGGTGGATGAGAAGATGACATAGGTTGACAAGTGGTTTCTCACTAATAGGCTTTGGGAAGGCTATAAAATGCACCTTCAACTCCTCCTCTTATTATTCATGGCTCCCCGAAGGATCATATTTATAATCATCATAAACAGGAACCATGAAAAATATTTGTTGTTCATCGCCTTTGTTGGGATATTCATCAAAGATGGGCCGCTCTCGGTCAATATATGCAACAACTTATTCCTCACAGGAAGGGCTACTCAAAACATATAATTCAAGGACAGAGATATCCTCTGCATTTTCCTCATAAGAACAACAAACAACATTTGCGTCAATCCCATATCCAAGACAAATATCTACTCCAGAAAACATTTTCTCATAGGCATCAGAATTTTCAAAAGAGACATGTTGGTCTTCTTAAACATCTAAAAGAATAGATACATCTGAAATGATGCCATATGTTTCTACGCTACAACCATCATAATGATTATCATCCAACACCTCTAGACCTTGATATCAAATTCTTTCCTTCACAATAAAAAATTCATCACAAATATGGTTTTCATGGCTAGCAAAATCTTCATGAAACAAGGAAAACTCATCAGAACATTTTTCATAAAGACACTCAGCTAGAACATAATCTTTACAAAATGAGTTGAAAGGTGCATGAAAATTGTGCAAAGAGTCGATGCTTGCAATGGGAAGAGATCGACACCAATCAATATCATCTCCTTTCAATTAATATCTGAAAAGATTGATTTGAAAATCTTCATGCACGATATGAAGATGATGAATAAAATCGTGAAAAAGGAGAAAGTGTTCATCTGGTACCTCCCCCTCCTTTCCTTGAAACTTGGGAAGGATACATTCCCATTCCTCTCTACTAGGTAGTGGGATAGGGGAACCAACTATCTTTGAAAAATCACAAAAAGAAAACCTCTGAGCCAAGCTTTTGTCCATTTCGAACTAGTGGAGTCACCAATCGATTCTTCAACCATGGAGTTGCTAGGTGAATGATGTGAAAAATGAGTGTGTCAGGTCTTTGTTCACCATCAAAGACTAGATCTGATTGTTGTGTTCTCCTAGGGGGATGTAGTTGTAGCTAGAAGAAGCCACACTGAAACAGTGGAGTCACCACAGTGGATTCACCAGGTGCAAGCGCAATCTTCAATAGTTTTGATATCTGATGCACCTTTAGAATCAAAAGATAGTTGTCATTCTACCTAGTGAAAGGTCTTCAATTCGTTCCTCGACAATGACGCCATAAATGTTAGCATTGAGAGTCACCTTTAAATTGAAAGAAAGGAAAGCCCAGTACCCATCAGAGTTAGGTGGATGTTGGTTTTATATGGATGGAGGTCAATGGACAAAACTCAAAATATGAATGATGTTTCAACATAGAATTGGACAAGAAATGTACAGGGAAGTGAGGGCCGCATTAACTTTAGTCAGGAAAATTGAGTTAAAGTGAGACCAGAAGAAATAATTAGTGAGAGAATTGAAAGAGACCACTATGGGCATCTGACCTTCCAGTAGCTCAAAGATGAAAAACTCAAACTCAAGATCAATCCTAAGTTCATGCTTCAGACATCGAAATGTGTTGCAAGAAACACAATCACATCAACAGAATGATCAAACCTCCATAATCCTTCAATTGTGACAACTCAAATGGATCCTCCATGCCCAAGCTATCCAGTGTGAGAGGGAAAATACAACACATGGAAATGAATGAAACTAATCACGACACCGCCATGATCAAACCTACATCATAACAATATAACAATCCTCGACTGGATCTTCCATACTCGAGTGTTTCAGACAACATTTACAGACAAAATGGAAAGAAACAAGAAATTGACTTCTATTCACATGAAAGTCTCAAATCAATTACATAACCAGAGAAACACTCTAGCATCACAAGCATTACAAAATTGGGAGCTCTGCTCAACCAAGGACCTTTATTACCAACTAACAGAACCCCATACATATACTCAAAAATTTTGTAAACAATAGCAGAGGTGTGCTCAAGCCTCTCATCCAATGCCAAACGCCCGAGTCTTCTTAGTCATACTTCTCATGCAGTCTCCTATCATACACAATCTTAGACTATCTGAGTTGATAGATGACCTTCACGGTCAGACCGCTCTGACTTTCCATTCATGGGGGAGACGATGCTTCAACCACCTCCCTAGATTTCATAACTGATTCATTGGGATCTAGACAGGCACAAGCCCACTTGGCACCTGGAAGACATGGTGGCCTCTCCTTTGTCGCCTGGAGCTTCGCTATATGCTTGCAGGGGAGATAGGCAGGAAGACGTGGATGGAGCCGAAATGTGGTTTTTTAAGCCCCTTTCTTTGCATTTTTTCATCTAGAGGCCAAACCCAAGGAAAACCTCCCCCCTACAAGGATATGTGCTAACACAAGTTATTGTGTTGATATAATTGACTCTGTAAACCCTAAAAGGCACTAGTTCTCACTTCTCTCTTCTTGGAATATTTATAAAACACTCAAGACTTAAGAAAGCGTCACCAAGCCTGAATCCACTGACGAGGAAAATGTCAATAATCCATATACATAACATCCATACTGAAATCATCAAATAACACATGCATGTAAATAAAATAATCAAACCAATACAATCCACTCCCTGACTCAATCTGAAGTCCAAGGAAGTCCATTGATGACATCAACATCCTCAACCTGTCATGTATCCTGCACACTCAAGAGAACTCATCAATAATACATGTCAATATATCTACATCTAGAAATTAACATGTAAATCACAATGAAATTATAATATTACTCATAATCAAGACAAAATCATAATGTACCATAACCGGATCACTTGCTCGCAAGTGTCCTCAAATAATAAGTCAGTGTAACATGTGATCGGCGGAACTAGATGTTACATAATTAGAGACAATGGATAAACTAACTATTGTATATAGATGTAAACCATGTGCATTGTTCAAGGGAGACTCAATAGACAATTTCCATTTGTGAACATCACAAGATGGAAAAATTCCCCACTCTTTTTCCTTCTTTTATGTTTAACGAGCATGAAAGAAAATAAAAGTATGCTCGATGTTCTAACACATGGATTTATTGTCAAGCCCCATGTAGATAATAGTGTTTGATTCGTCACTTCATATTTAGAGACTCTGAAAAGACAAAGAAGACTCCAAGGATGTTCTTTTTCGCAAATTTAGTCTCTCGAGTCCAGAAAAGGATAAAACAATACAAGGGAGAACTCTTCTAGCCAATGTTGACTAGAGTATTCTTTTTTTATAATTAGTCCATCCGGTCCGAAAAATGGGTAAACTTACACCAAATAAACGTCCTTTCAAATATTTTTAATGAGTGTGAAAGGAAACAAGCTCTGTAGACAATCTTTTCATGTTTATAGAGTCTGA
This sequence comes from Picea engelmannii, assembly GCA_009831015.1. Lineage (NCBI taxonomy): Eukaryota > Viridiplantae > Streptophyta > Pinopsida > Pinales > Pinaceae > Picea > Picea engelmannii. The sequence continues at coordinate 288,379 of ML809235.1, forward strand.
AAAGAGCTAAAAGGAGACTCCAAAGAGTTCATTTTCATACAGTTTTTTACGAGTAATAAAAAGTGATAAAAGTATACTCGATAACTTATTCTTGTGTATATACGAGCACGATAAAGAACAAAGTCTAAGATCATGGCTATATGTTTCATTTTTTAACGAGCTTACAACAAAGAATGAAACTGTGCTCAGAGTGCCTGCTTTATTTTTAAAAGCGCTTGAAATAGAGAATGAATTATGCTTGACATTAGTTTCATTTTGACACGATCTTGAAATAGAGACTGAAACTATGTTTTCGATTAGTTTCATTTTTACACAAGCTTGAAACTAGAAAATACATTATGCTTGGGGTAGGTTTCAGTTTTACACAAGCTTAAAACAAATAAAAACCATGCTTGGGATTGTTTTCATTTTTATGAGAGCTTGAAACCGAGAATGAAACTGTTCTCGGGTAATACCCATTAGTGAGTTTTATTCCTAATATGATGTTCATAGGTTGGTACATTTCCCCCAGCATGATCAGAAAAAGCTAGTGGCTCAACTCCAACATGATGTCCAGATGTTGGATGCATGCCCCCCAAGATTCGTTTCATCCACCCACTCTTCTTTTGTACTCGATTAGACTCTTAATTACTAATAAGAATAGGTTTAGCAGAGAGGTAGGAAGGAATAGTATCGATTCACATAGGTGGAGGAAAGTAAGGTTCAAGTACTATATCTAGTAGAAGACTTGACTCAATTGGAGTGCGGTTTGTTCTGTTATTTAATGAGCTTGACACAGATAATGAAATATGTTCATTAACCCTTACCATAGCTTCCAATATTTATTCATTACATGGAAGAGTAATGTTGTAAAAGGAATACATGACAAGAGATTCACTCTGAGCAACAGAGGAGAGAATAGACTCCAATGTTCCTAGCGAGGGAGTTACCATTTCAACTACTAGAACCAAATCCAAAGAAGATGAGAATACAATGATAGGATTATTCTCATTAGAAATTGAAGGAATGGTACATGATGCCACATAATGAACTTGTGGAGTGGGGGACATCACTTGCATATAAGGAACATTCAGAGAGGTCGGATGGTCTGCAGTAAATGAATGATCAGGACTAACAAATGAAAGTTTCTTAAGATTCACAATGTTTCCATCATGAGGGAAATGCATCACTCGAAAGAGTATGGACACGACAGATTTCATAGCATAGATATAGTTCCATCCAAGGAAAAAATTAAAATCCAAGGGACCTTGAACTACCATAACATCAATAAAAACAATTTTCCCTCCTAAGGTAATGAAAAGTTAGGGAAGGATCCCTAAAGGTTCACTGGTTCTTCTATGAGACACTATTAGATGATGGGTGACTGACACAAGCTGATGGGAACTAATAACTTTCCAAGAAGTTGAGGATAAAATATTGACATAAGCGCCTTTGTCTATAATAGTATGATATATGTTCTTATTGCAAGTCTGCACAATGATTTGAAAAGGAAGGTAGGAAGGAAGATGAGGATCCGCCAGTCTATTCCAATCAAAGGAAATGACTTCAGTACTTGGAGGGGGTTCTGTTAAAATGGGTAAAATTCCCCCTTATCTGAAGGAATCTATAGATTCAATGAAGATTCCCTTTTCTCTTATCAACTTATATAAGCAGACACAGAGACATAAAAACCTTGCACAAGGAGAAGGAGAAATGAATACTTTCTGGTCATGGGTTGTAAAATGGGAATCGATGACCATGTAAAAAAGGTGTTGCAAACTTAGGGTTAAAGTGGTATAATTCATTGTTTCATACTTCTAACCCCTAGATGATGCCCATCAAGTGATCAGGTAGAAAATAACTATATAATATATGCCCCCTAATGTGTGAGGCCAGAATATGTGTCTGATGACAAAAATACTTTACAAACAAAATTCACAAAGCTTAAGCGAAGGAACCTGTAATTAAATCACCATCATTATGGCATAATAATAACACCCCCGAGGTGGGCATACCCATGCTTGGTAGTAAAAAATAAATATAGTTTCCAAAAAAAATACACTATGTATCCATGCATGATGCAGACAATTAGATCATGGCCATGAAATAATACACTGTGGATCCATGTCACAAGTGAAAACATAGCCATGACCAAATACAAATGTGGATCCATGTCACAGTATACAAATCACTGAGATGACTCGATGCTCGAGTGATCTATGAAGTACTCATGAATAACTCCATCGCAACTTGGGAGAAAATTCCATCAAGGAATGTGGTGGTCCCAACCCAACGTCTTTGTCCCAAATCCCAATGGTATGAATCTACAACATGTGAATAAATGAGCTAAGGTCGATCATGGTAGAAACCATCTGATTACTGGTCATTGATGTATACCATTAACAGACATGAGGTAATCCACCGATGATGATGATGATGGACCCGAATATATGTAGTACAATATAGTGGGTGTGAATAAATGAGTTGAATTCAAACACTTGTAGATTCATTGAATAGGAACCAATGATGTAAAGCCAATACGAAATGCAAGGGAATTTGTCACTAAGGTATGGAAATCCCAGGTTACTAACTGGTTTCTATATTTCAATCCTGAATAATGATCTGGAGTCGACATGATGAAATACGTCGAAGGAGGGCCTTGATGTATCCCCCATCAATTGACACAAAACACATAAAGGTAGATGCTGTGAAGAGTGTAGTAGAAGAGAAAAACTGACACGGGGATGGTTCGGATGAATGGGATAAAGGACATAAAATGTTTGACACGGGATAACTTCCCTTGAACAAATAAGCATGAAAAATAACTTGACTTGGAAACATAGACTCAATAAGGACCAAAATAGTTGTCGTTAAGGAATGGAAGAGTAACCAATCTACAGAGTTCAAGAACTAATGGAGATGGTAATGATTCAGAGACAATGGATAACCTAACTATTATACATAGACAAAAAATAGGTTCATTGTTCAAGGGAGACTCAATAGATGACTGCCATTTGTGAAGATGACTAGATTGAAAACCCCCACCCTCTTTTTCCTTCTTTCATGTTTAATGAGTGTGAAAGAAAATAAAAGTATGCTTGATGTTCTCACCCGTGGATTTATTGTCAAGATCGGGGAAAATAATAGTACTTAATTCATAATTTCATATTTAGATAGTCTGAAAAGACAAAGAAGACTCCAAGGGTGTTCTTTTTCGCAAATTTAGTCTCTCAGGTCCGAAAAAGGATAAAACAATACAAGATAGAACTCTTCTAGAAAATGTTGAATAAAGTATTTCTTTTTCATAATTAGTTCATCCATATTGAAAAAAGGGTAAACTTACACTAAATATAATTCCTTTCAAATCCTTGTAACGAGTGTGAAAGGAAACAAGCTCGCTCGACAATCTTTTGATGTTTATAGAGTATAAAAAGAGATCAAAGAAGACTTCAAAGAGTTCCTTTTTTCGTATAGTTTTTTACGAGTCCAAACAAGTGATAAAAGTATACTTGGTAACTTATTCTTGTGTATTTATGAGCATAAGAAAGAACAAATACTAATAGCATGGTTATCTATTTCATTTTTCAACGAGCTTGCAACAAAGAATGAAACTGTGCTCGGAGTGCCTAGTTCATTTTTAAACGAGCTTGAAACAGAGAATGAACTATGCTCGATATTGGTTTAATTTTTACATGAGCTTGAAACAGAGAATGAACTATGCTCGATATTGGTTTAATTTGTACACGAGCTTGAAACAGAGAATGAATCTATGCTTGGGCTTGGTTTCATTTTTACATGATCTTGAAACTAGAAAATAAACTATGCTCAGGGTAGGATTCATTTTTACACAAGCTTGAAATAGAGAAAAACTATGCTTGGGATTGGTTTCATTTTTATATGAGCTTGAAACTGAGAATGAAACTATGCTCAAGTAATACCCATTAGCGGGTTTTATTCCCAACATGTTATTCATATGTTGGTACATTTCCCCTAGTATGATTAGCATAAGCTACAACATGATGTCTGGAGGCTGGAGACATTCCCCCCAGGCTTTGTTGTGTCTATCGAATCTTATTTTGTACCTGATTAGACTACTAGTTACTAATAGGAATAGGTTGAACAGAGAGGGAGTAAGGAAAAGGATTGATTGACATAGGTGGATGAAAGTAAGGTTCAATTACTATATCTAGTAGAAGATGGGATTCAATTCGAGGTGGATCTATTTCATTTTATAAATATCTTGACATGAACAATGAACTATGCTCATTGACCTTGACGATGGCTTCCAAGAGTTCTTCATCAGATGGAATAATAATTTTTTGGAAATAATACATGACAAGAGACTCACTCTGAGAAATAGAGGGGAGAATAGACTTCGATGTCCCTGGCGAGGGAGTTACCATGTCAACTTTCAGAACTAAATCCAAAGAATATGAGCATATAATGAGAGGCTCCTTCTCATTAGAAATTGAAGGAATGGGACATGATGCCACATAATGAAATTATGATGGGGGGGACACTGTTTTCATATAAGGAACATTTAGGGAGGTTGGATGGTCGGTCATAAACGAATAATCAGGAGTAACAAATGAAAGTTGGTAAAGAGTCACAATGTTTTCATCATGAGGGAAATGCATCACTCAAAGTAGTGTAGACACTACAACTTTCATAGAATAGACATAGTCTTGCCTAAGGAGAAAATTAAAATATAAGGGACTTTGAAATACCATAACCTCAATACAAATAGTTTTCCCTCCTTAGGTAATGGTAAGCTAAGGAAGGATCCCTAAAGGTTCATTGGTTCTTCTAATAAACTCCATCAGATGATGGGTGACGGACACAAGTTGAGGGGAATCAATAGCTTGCCAAGAGGTTGAGGATAAAATGTTGACATAAGAGCATTAATATATAATAGTATGATATATGTTCTTATTGCAAGTCTACACAATGATTTGAAAAGGAAGGTAGGAAGGAAGACGAGGATATGTGAGTCTACTCCAATAAAAGGTGTTAAAAACCTAAATAGATCTGCAAATATAATCACCACAAATACTGAATACACAATAGATCCATAAAGCAAGATAGAAGAAACCACACTTTATTATTACCAAACCCTTGAGGTAGGGAAACACCATACAATGGATCCTATTATGGAAGGGATCCTCTCCTGTTCACTTGCCTCTTCGAGGGGGCATC
>ML809236.1:22354-70365 GCA_009831015.1 Picea engelmannii
TTTTTTTTGAGTTTGCAGCCAATAGGGTTGACGCCTTGCAGTTTGCATGGAACAAGGTTTCTTGTTTTAGGTGACAAGGTTTCTGGTTTTAGGTGAACTCAAAAGAATAAATGTTGGAATATATGAATGGATGAGACATCAACAAATTTTTCCTTGCATATATTTGTAATAGGTTATCATTTCTTATCCCTAGGTTATGTTTTAAATTCTTGGCAAAGCATTGTTATACACAAGTTTAAGAGGGTAAATTGTCATACCTCTAAATTAGGTTGCAAGCAAAAGTAGTTTAAAATTCATTTATGGGTCAGGGGAACAATTTAGTTTTCGGGCCCCTTCGAAAGGGTGAAATGTTTGTTATTGTATGCTGAATATGGTTTGCATATTAATATACTATGTAGGGAAATTCGATTGTGTGAAGAAAAACTTTGAACATGGGATAGAGTTTCAAAACCTTTTCTCATAAATATTAACAAAAACTTTGGACTCTTAGGTCTGTTATATAATAGAAAGATTGATAGTTTTCACTAATGAATTAAGTGATTCTCACATACTTAGGATATTTTCGTTTCACTAAAAGCATTCAACAACAATGGTTGTTTTATTTTATAATTTTATATCAAACTTGTTTGATTTTCTTAGCATGTTGAAAGTAAAATGCTATTTGATAATGTACTACCATAAATATCTTTGTGCTATTTTAAGTTGTTGGGACAAAAGTTTAATGAGTTGATCAGTAGTAAAATTGTTTTATCCATCCTTTGATATGTTGATTACTTTAATGAGCTGAGCAATAGTGGAATTGTTTTGTCCATTCTTTGATATGTTGACTATCTTATGCATATGCACTATATGCCAAATATTGTGTAGAAAGTATTGGGTGTAGTACGTGCTCCCTTGACTGCTTGTTTAGAGATGACATTGTATTTTGATTATCCTGTTGACATAAATTTAGTTTATTAAAGGAATAGATTTGTAGTGATGTTTGTGGAGTTTCCTATTTTGACTACAATACAGATTGACTTAAAGCCAATTCTATTGCTCACTACTTCATGACAAAACTGTCAGTAATCATCAATAATGGAGTTGGTTCATAGATTTTATGTGACTTTCTTAGTAAAATGTTATTAATATTTTGGTAAAATGTCAATTTGCTCGGAGTTTATCGAGGTTGAATACTTTCTCAAAGGTAGTTGAGATAGGAGTATGTTTTTTGATACAAATTGCTCTCATCAATGCAAGAGGATTTTGTTGTATAGCTTGTGGATGTTGTTGATAAAGAGCACTTTGCAAAATTAAGGAAGGAACTAGATACACTACTTACAGATGATTCATTGACCAATGTACCTTTTTTTATTCTAGGAAATAAAATAGACATACCATATGTAGCATCAGAGGAAGATCTTTGTTATTACTTAGGCCTTGCAAATTACACACTAGCAAGGGAAAGGTTAATTTTTCAGATTCTAATGTATGACCTATTGATCCAAAATGGATCCAGGAACCAAAATGGATCCAGGAAGGCCTAAAAATCAAAGTGCTCAGAATGGATTCAAAAATGACGTTTGTGTAGGCCTCATCAATACGAACCCGATCCAACTTGAATGGGCTCAAACAGACACTGTATGTGAAATATATTGCGATTTGTTAGTTTTGCCAAACATGCAAAATTTGATGATTGTGAAGTCCATACAATGCTGACGTGGTAGTTGATTGTACAGGTCGTACGTTCATACAATTATGTGGCAGGTAAAGTGGCATGCTGACTGGGTTGACAGGTGGACGAATTTTTGGTTGACACGTGTCCATTATCTGGGCGAATAGCATGGTGCCACATGGCCCAGTCTTGGGCTGCCACGTGTCACCCCTCCATTGATCAGTTTATTGGTTGGAAAAATTGGTATGGACTCCCAGGGAGTCGAACCCATGACCTCCAATCCGGGTGGCGAGTGCTTTGGCAGGGTCGGGCTACCAGCACAACCACTTTATTCCTTGATATCTATAGTGTAAACCTATTATTTGAATGTGAATCAAAGAAATTCGGGCGGAGTAAAGGAGTTGGGGCCTAGCCCCAACCCCCGACGCTTTCCATGTGTCTGATCTATATAACCACTACACTATACGGTTGGCACGGGATCCATTACATGTTTCTTAGCCCTCGGTTCAACATTACTGCATACGACCGTTACCTATGACTTGGACCTTCAAACGTTTGGCGCAGATTTATGGTTAGCGACGGTCGGTCGGGCTAGCCCGTCGACCAGGGCGCATAACCAAGAGCTATGACCAGGGTTCCAAACAATTGTTATAGGTGCATGGAGTTTAGTGTTGTGGGCACATGGCCACACATGCGACCAAGGGTCGAGAGCAAAGGGCTAAAGACTAGGGGCTAGCGCTCCAGCCTAACACTTGGCCACATGGAGGGCGTCCATATGACTAGGGGCCCGCGTGAAGGGGGTTGCGCCCTATTATTTCCCAAATATGGGTTTTGTAACTATATAATCAAGATTTTATTTGATTTTTCAGCAGTTTTGAGAGATTTTGGCCAATATTGGGGGATCTGGAGCCCTTTTTGAGGCCAGATCTTGGGGGGAAGTTGGGAGTTTGTTGCCAACTTCAAGCCTATATAAACCAGAGGTTATTAGAAGCCTTGGAGGAGGTTCAGAGTAGATAAATGTTGAAGAATTGAAAAGACAAAGCCATTTTTATGCAAGGAAGACATTGAGGAGAGAAACTTTGCGGGCCATTTCTGGGAGCTTCATTCATCCATTTTTAACGTCGTCAGTTTTGTTGGGTTCTTGAGATCTAGAAGAACACAACCATATCAATTTGTAATCCATTTGGCACTTTTATGATGTAATTTTGAAGATTTGAACATAAATAAGAAAGCCTCACCCACTGAGACAAAGGCTCAGAGACGCATGCAATATTGCCGAACTCCATTATCAACTTTGTTATTTAAGGTTTGTTGTTTCTTTATGTTTATTTCCAGATCTGTATCTGTTATTATGGCTGCCATGTTTCATCATTAATTCTTCCTCTTTCATAAGTTTCCTAAATGGTTAAAGAACACATGTTTTAAAACTCAACCATAGTCTTTAAAAGATCTTTTCGGATCAAGTGGTATCAGAGCAAGTTGACGGTTGGTTTTTTAGTTTGCATGATTACCAGGGAAAGGTTGAATCGTGATCAAGGTGATATTGTTGAATAGAATCCCGAGATTGGATCGAGAAAGAGAAATTCTCAAAGTGAGAAGATGGCATCGGAAGAGGGACTTTCTCATGAGGAGAAAGAGTTTCATAAGAATTTCTTCGCCATGTCGAAGATGATGAAGGTTCTATATGAGGATTACTTGGAACGAAAGAGATTGATTCTAGGTGAATCTTCAAAGGTAAAAAGTGAAGAAGGAGAGGATCCTCTTCAAACTCCTCCTTCACCTCCTTCTTCTCCATAAACTTCTTCTTCTTCAAGTTCAAGTTGCAAATCCACTGCAAGAAAACATTCCCATAAACATAAACATGATATGCCTTTACTTAAGCTTGATGTAAAATTTGAATTACCCATGTATGATGATGAAGTTAATGTAGAGAGGCTTGATAACTGGGTCAGATAGATGGAAGTTTATTGCAATGTGCAACAAATCAAAGATGAAGCCACTCAAATCAAATTGGCATCGCTTCGACTTGCAGACACAACATTCATCTGGTGGAAAAGCAAGTTGCAAAATGGCACGCAACAAGTGAGTAATGTATTTCCATCATGGAAAAGTTTTGTTTCTACACTTAGAAAACAATTTATCCTTTGGGTTATAAAGAGAAGGCTTTAATTGAATGGCAAAGTCTTAACCTAAGAAAAGGACAAATAATGCAAGAATACACATATGACTTTCGTAAGATGGCATTGATGTTAGATATTCCTTTAGATACCCAAGAAACTCTTATGAAGTATATAGGAGGTTTACCTGCAAATATTCATCACATTGTATTTATGTTTGGACCTGCTAATCTTGATGAGGTTTTTGTTCAAGAAATATACATTGAGGCAGGGAAAACAGGAGTTGGTGTATCAGGGGAATCGTCTTCGAGAAAAGAGGACAAAAGGAAGTGGAATGGAAAGAAAGCAAATTCAATGGAAACAAAGGAAGAGAAGCCCTTTTGAAAACATTTCAAGAAAGAAGGGCATGATGAGGACCATTGTTGACAATTGCATCCCGATAAGAGACCAAAGTGGTTCAGAAAAAAGAGAGGGAGGAAAATAGTTGCAGCAGCAACACGACCAACTAACTTGGGATCAGATTCAGGTGATGAATCTAAAGTCTCAACGGTTAGTTTGGCAGGTAAAATTGGTGATGGATTTGATTCTAGAAGTAAATTGTTTCACATAAGGGTCATTATGAGGCATACTAAGGTCGAAATATTGATAGATAGTGGATCTCAATCTAACTTGATTTCTGAGGAAGTGGTTAAAAAATTGGGATTAAACACTCAGATGCATCATAAACCTTACTCACTTAAATGGATAAGCAACAATCATAAATTGCACATAACAAAGAAATGCACATTAAAGTTTGCAATTTCATATAAGTTTGTGGATGCGGTAACGTGTGATGTGGTGCCACTCAATGAATGTTGAATGGTTTTAGGCAGTCCTTATTTGTATGATCTCAAAGCAATATTCTACAGGGAACAAAATCAATATCACTTAATCAAAGCAGGCAAAGAATATGTGGTACATGCTCATCATTTAAAAGAAAATCAATCTCTTCAAATAATGGAACAATTAAGGAAGGCATCTCATGCAAGCAACACACCTATAATTGTCCCAAATCAAGTAATTGATCTTAAGCAAGAATAAGAGATGATTGTAGAATGGAAGATCAATCACACTTTGCTTCAAGATAAGCTAATGTTCTACAAGTATTACAATCATATTAGCTCATTTGCAGTCATATTTATGATGTTATCATTAGTAATGTTTTCAACATGGATGATAGTGGCTTCAATAAGATGTGACATAGTACAAGTGGCTAACAATATGTTGTCAATTATCATGGTTGTTTTACAGTTGATCTTGACGAGACAGGTGCACAAGATAGAGTTTAAAGACAAAGAACAAGTGGGGTGGCCTATCTCGCACTTGATGACTGGTTAGTATCCTTTTGGAGGACCAAAAGGTCTTTAGTGCGGAGGTGTGATCTAGAATGGATCTAGGAACCAAAATGGGTCCAGGAAGGCCTAAAAATCAAAGTGCTCAAAATGGCTTCAAAACGGACGTGTGCGTAGGCCTCGTCGATATGAACCCAACACAACTTGAATAGGCTCAAACGAACACTGTATGCGAAATATATCGTGATCTGTTTGTTTTGCCAAACATGCAAAGTTTGATGACTGTGCAATCCGTATAGTGTTGATGTGGCAGCGGACTGTACAGGTCATACAAACATACAGTTATGTGGCAGGTACAATGGCATGTTGACTGGGTTGACAGGTGGATGGATTGTTGCTTGACACATGTACATTATATGGGCGAATAACATGGTGCCACATGGCCCAGTCTTGGGCTGCCACATGGCACCCCTCCATTGGTCGGTTTATTGGTATGGACTCCCGTGGAGTCGAACTCGTGACCTCTGGTCCAGGCTGCGGGTGCTTTGGCAAGGTCGGGCTACCAGCCCACCCACTTTATTCCTTGATAACTATAGTGTAAACCTGTTATTTGAATGTGAATCAAAGAAATTTGGGCGGAGTAAAGGGGTTGGGGCCTAGCCCGATCCCCTGACGCTTTCCATGTGTCCAATATATATAACCACTACACTATACGGTCGGCACATGATCCGTTACATGTTGGTTAGCCTTCGGTTCAACGTTACTGCATATGATCGTTACCTATGACTTGGACCTCCAAACGTTTGGCGCAGATTTATGGTTAGCGTCGGTCGACCGAGCTAGCCCGCCGACCAGGGCACATAACCAGGAGCTATGACTAGGGGGGCAAACAACTGTTATAGGCACGTGGAGTTCAGCGTTGTGGGCACATGGCCACACATGTGACCAAGGGCCGAGAGAAAAGGGCTAAAGACCAGGGACCAGCGCACCAACCTAGCGCTTGGCCACATGGAGGGCATCCATATGACCAGTGGCCCACGTGAAGGGGGCTGCACCCTATTATTTTCCAAATATGGGCTTTGTAACTATATAATAAAGATTCTTTTTTATTTTTAAGCAGTTTTGAGAGACTTTGGCCAATATTGGGGGATCTAGAGCCCTTTTTGAGGCTAGATCTTGGGGGAAAGTTGAGAGTTTGTTTCCAACTTCAAACCTATATAAACCAGATGTTATTGGAAGCCTTGGAGGAGGTTCATAACAGAGAAATGTTGAAGAATTGAAAATCCAAAGACATTTTTATGCAAGGAAGACATTGAGGAGAGAAACTTTGCAGGTCGTTTCTGGGAGCTTCATTCATCTATTTTCAGTGCCGCCAGTTTTGTTGGGTTCTTGAGATCTAGCAGAACACATCCAGATCGGTTTGTAATCCATTTATCACTTTTATGATGTAATTTTGAAGCTTTGAACAGAGATAAGAAAGCCTCACCCATTGAGACAAAGGCCCGGAGACATAGGCAATATTGCCGAACTCCATTATCAATTTTGTTGTTTATGGTTTGTTGTTTCTTTATGCTTATTTCCGGATCTGTATATGTTATTATGGCTTCCATGTTTCATCATTAATTCTTCCTCTTTCATAAGTTTCCTAAATGGTTAAAGAACACATGTTTTAAAACACAACCATAGTCTTTAAAAGATCTTTTTGGATCACCTATTGAGGTGTTTATGTGTAGTATTGTATGCAAAATGGGATATGGTGAAGGCGTTGTACATTAAATAGGATTAAGTGAACTGTTTTTTTCTTGTAATCCAAGGATGTTAAATGTACCTAAAATTGAGTTCTTACTTGGGGTTACTTCTGATGGGATCCATATTTGGGCTGCACAATAATAAGATATGGTATCAATGCATCAAGATAGAAAGGGGTACATGCTTGGATGTTTGATTAGTGTAAAGTGTAGGTTTAAATGTAGTCAGGCTTGAGCCTGCCAAGAAGTTGTTTTCAGATCAAGTAAATGAATTTGTGATTAGTTGACTTAGATTTTATTTTTTTCTCTTAAACTTTACATCAACTGTAGCTACATTCTTGAAAGGACATTAGTGCATATTTTGCCACCAAGATACCAGATATTTATTTTCAGTTTCTTGTTAGGTTTCCAAACTATTGTTATTGGCAATGCTTCACAGATTAATTTATTAGTTAGTATGTTTTTGGCCCAAATCAACGGGCTGCTTGTTTGGAGCTGAGCGATTTGCAGAACTTAAGTGTCTCAATGGTTTGACATGTTGCATTGAGCAAATCGAGTTAAATGTTGGTAAAAACTAAACACTTTAAGTAGTAAAACATATCACCACCCACTCAATAAAATAAATTCATAGAAGATAGTGAAGGTTGGTTAAATAATGAATGGATTTGCTTAATAAAGCCTTCAAAAGTAATCTGTAAGCAACACTAGGTTGCCCATACTTCAAGTTATAGCTTTTGATTGCTATCAAATGGGAAAACGTTGGCCATTTGTTGACTCATTTGTCATAGCTTTAAATATGTGGGTTTAATTTCCTTTGTCTATAGGAAAAGTTTATTAAGAAAACTCATTTGAAATAAGTGTAGGTCTGAGTTTTGATTAAAGACAACCGATTTGAAATAAGTGTAGGCATGGGTTTTGATGAAAGAAGAATTGCACGACTGATTTGAAATTAGTGTTTGCATGCGTTTGAATTTATTGTAACACAACAATTGATTTGAAACAAGTGTAGGCATGAGTTTTGATTAAAGAAGAATCACACAACTCATTTGAAATTAGTGTAGGCACGGACTTTGACTAAATTTTACAAAAAAAGAAATGTTAATGGGGCTTGTTAGAGATTCTACCTTCCTCGAATGAGAGAATATTTTGTTGCTTAGCCTATGTTTAAATTTTAATTGAGCAACAATGCTTAATATAACGCAGAAGTATGTGTATGAATGATGAAAAAACTAAGGTTACAATGATTTGAAATTATTAATTAATTACCCTAAACAGTTCATAGTATTAGAATGTGTGTTTGAACGATGTCAAATTGTGTACTGAAAATCCACATTAATTATTGGTCAAATGTTTTTATTAATGCTATAAATTTAATATTAAGAAGATTAAGATGGTATGTTTTTATAAATATCATAAATTCAAATTGTTTAGTAAACTACATTCACATTAATTACCACTTAGATGTTTTTTTATTAATGCCATAAATCTAACATTAAAAAGATTGTATGTTTTTATAAATATCATAAATTCAACATTAAAATGGAAGGATTACATGTTTGAATAATACCAAGACACTAATTTAAAAATCTTATCTAATTGATATGATCATATGTATTTTATTGATATTATAAATTTAATATAAAAATATCTTATCTAATTGATAAGGTAATTGTTTCACATGTATTTTATTAATATTATAAATTTAATATAATTTTTTTAGGAGATTAAATTGATATAGAATATCTTGAAATTACCATGATGGATACAAGTTGATCTTTTGGTGACAAATCCTTATGCATTTAAAAAAAAGGGTTCTTTTATCTAAATGCATTGCCATTTTTTATACTTCATTTATATCATCCTATGTTTCATCATGTTGCTTTTGTCATTTGAGTCCATGAGTATGTTGTTGATCATCTAAGTTTTTTAAATGATAAACTAGCAAAAAATTTAGGTTTTTCGAGCTTTGTATGACTTCACTTCTGTATTGTTTCAGTGGAACTGTCACATTTTTTGAAACTCTATTTCATAATATGTCTTTCTTATTGGAACTGTCACATTTTCTCTCTATTAAGGACGAACATTGAGGTCTTGAAGATACTTAAAGGAAACCTAATCTATGGAGAGGACAATGTTGTCATAAGGGTCCATGAAATAAGTCAAAGAAGTCAACTTAATGATAGTGATATAAATTTGGCCATGAAACAAATTATTAAAGGCTTGGCTAATCATTTTCTTTTTTTCTTTTTTTCTTTTTTCAAGGTTTGATAAAAATGGTAGATTGCAAATTCGACTGATAGAAAAACTTTATTTTTCTTTGAGGGTTTGATAAAAAACGAGAAGACTTCATGGAAATGCTACACACATAAAAAGAGTCAATAGATGTAAGCTATGTGTAATGCACTTTGATGCGAAAAGAAAAGTCATCTACAACTTCTACACTTTTGTAAATTTTTGCCACACAATTCAATATCATCAAGCATTTAAAAAACAAAATGACACAAATATTAGGAGTTGCAACATACCACTGGAGTGAACATTATCAAAACTTCAAAAGTTTCAATTTTCTTGAAAATCATACTTTGGGAATTGCAAGCATCGTATAAATACCACTAAATAAAGTGTTAGACTTACTTAGCGGCTTACAGTGTGCCCAAAAATCTCGGTGATTAATCTTTCAAGATAATTTGCACATGAAGTGTTTTTGCCAAAAACCTATGTGCATTGATATATTTACTCTGTCATATATGTTACACAAAAATATGAAAAGAGGTAAACCATAAATAAATGCAAATACCAATGAGGGTGGGTTCACTACTTAGGTAATATTCTTCATTTATATATGGGAGGTTTTAAAATTAAACAAGAATAGTTTCACACATAAATTTATGTTAGAGTTTTAAAATGAATAATTTTTTATTTATTTATTTATCTTATCTTTTTGGATTTTTTTAGAAAGAATAAAAAGTTTCACACATTCATTCTTATCTTATAGTTTTAACCAGAATAAAAAGTTTCCCATGTTTATATATGAAATAGCTCCGGAATAGCCCTTCAATTTTGATACTTGCTCCAAATACTTCCTAGTCAAAATGTTGATTAGTTTTCTACAAATGTTTTTGATGATGATGTAACAAAGACTTTAAAAGTTTTATAAGTAGAGTTTATTTTTTTCCTCTATATTGTGATTCTTATAATAAATAACTAATGAAAATTGGTACCTCAATTATTATTTGATGATTTCATATTTATTTAAAAAAAAAGATGAGAGGAGATTTTATACTTGAAGAATCTATTTCAAACTATTACAAAAGAAATGAATTTGATTGTTATTTAATATGCACACTCACATAATATGTTTCACAAACGAGGGGAGGAAGGGGGAGGATGAAAAATAATCCAACTAACCTCACAACCAATATACCATTATGTTAGTTGTAGACACTACTCCCTTATCGTTGTATTCTTTAGTACAATGATCATGGTGCGTTGGGACTTACATGTTGTTGCAAACCAACCCTCGTGACCAATACGGAATACCACACAAGTGGAGAGGAGATTTTGTAGTCATAGAAGCTAATTTGAAGATGTCACAAGATAAGCATATTACCCACACAATACATCCCACAAAGGAGGAGGGGAAGGTTGTGCAAGAAACATACTCACCTCATAACCAATTAACCATTATGTTAGTGGGAGGCACCCTTCTCTTGTGGTTGCCCTCATTGCCATAAAGATCATCGTATGTTGGGACTTATATACTTTGGTAAACCAAACATCATAACCAATAAGGGATAACACACAAGTGAAGAGGATTTTATAGTTGTAAAAGCTATTTTAAAACGCCACAAGATACACATCTTTCACTATTATTTTACACACACACAAGCACAACACATCCCAAAAAAAAAAATTATACTCAACATTTTATTGAATATTCCCACTTTATATGATAAGGTGGGAAATGCTAATATTAATATCATTTAGTAATTAAAAATCAAACTTAATACTATCTTAAATATTCATTGAAAATTTCTAATATAGTTAAAAATTTAACAACATTCATTCAACATGTGAGACAAACTAAAAAATTAGGAAAGAAAGAAAGACAAGAATTAACTTTAATGAAAAAAATGATTATAAAATACATTTTAACAAATTATATAAAATAACCAATACATTGTAAAATTTAATAGAAATTAGGTGGGGAGGGTAATACTCCGTCCCACAACCACTCAAACTATACCAATTGACAACGAAGTCAATAAATATCCTATAACAATATCTTATATTAAACCAACTCTCTTGCATATACCAAATACAACAATCATCAAATTTAACATAAATGATAGTAAATTTAATATAAAATATTTATAAAACATATTTTAAAAAGTTCAACCTTGTATTTTCTTTTTCTTACCTAAATTTTACATTTTCTCCTTTTTTTTGTTATTTAATTTTCAATGTCTCATTCACTACTTTTTATCACCAATAAATAATATATTAAATTAAATTAAAAACATCATTAAATTACAATCTATTAGATTGGTGTATAAAAGTTATGTGAGATCTATAGATTTATAATATATAATAAATGTTTTCATGAAATTTTTTGAAATAAAATAGTTCACGAAGGAGCAAATTTTTGAAATAAAATAATTTAAGTGCAATATTTTTATGATTCTTATTAACAAGAGTCATATCAAAATCTTCCTCGATTTACTTAGGCATTCTCATTCACCAGTTAGGGAGTATGAGAATGCCAAAGTAATTTGAGGAAAGTTTTCATATTAATATTGTTGATTGAAATCATGAAGAAATTGCAATTAAAATGATCTCATTTACTGGTTAGGGAGTATGAGAATGCCAAAGTAAGTTGAGGAAAGTTTTCATATTAATATTGTTAATTGTAATCATGAAGCTATTGCAATTAAAATGATCTTACAAGTGACTAAGTCCCATCAAACAACCTCTTTTGTTTTGGGTGAAAACTTTTTTTCTCTTTCTAAAATTTCTTGCCTTGATGAGAAGCAAGGAAGGTTAACTTGCTTGAAAGTGTTGATGAATAAAACCAAGAATACACCTTTAAGTTTTTGAGATAAAGACACAACACTTGCTACCTTAAAAAAGCTTGAAAACAGAAACACATTACACAAGGATATGCTAGCTGCCCCTGCCCCTATCCTATAGTCTACAAATGCCCCTCAAGCACTATCAAAGGAAATAGTGATAAGTACCATTTGGATCTCCTCACACAAACATATCCCTGTAATTTCATTAATTGGTATCTATAGAACTGTGTTTAGCATAAGCCACTTAGAGGCCTGAGCTTTTAACAAATAATCGAGAGGCTTATCTTAAACTTAACAAAAAGAAGCACTTTGAAAAATTTTAAAAACCTCAAACCAAGTGAAAATAAGTGAAACACCCACTGCCCTGCATTAAAACCTGCAAATACGATAATTAATTAAACGTACCCTTGATCTAATTTCAATATCATGGAAACATGTTATTCTTGAAAACAATGACAACAACTTAATTATAAAAGGTTAAATCCCAAAAATCATTCTGTGCAAGAATTATGTATTCAATCTTAGATCATTGCTTGCATAGGATTATGCCTTCTTAATTAAAAAGTAAGAATCCTTCCCCACCTGGGTTGCTTTTCTATACTATTTCTCACACGCGCAGGAAGGGTCCCTGGTCATAAAGTCATTGTGAATAGGATTACCTGTATATGATCTCATATGCCTGTTTTTTTTTTTTTTATAATGGCAGGGTTTGGTAGCAGGATTGTGGGTGCAACAAAGTCGGGTATAATAGCCTTGTTGGTAGCTCTCGTAGTTGCTGTGTATACAGGTATTAGCTGGAAATTCATACAACTTTCCTCTGTATTCGTCCAAGTTGAAGCAAACACTTTTATACAATCAGGTACAATTGAGCAATTTGTTTATACTCCAATGAAATGCCATTTCTCTTGCGTGACTGATAAGGGTGAAACCTGTACCAGGGATAACCTTTGGCTCTCTTTTTTCAATTCACGCAGCTCGGTATATTTCATTTAATTGACTTTATTGAAGAGGTCTGACCAACAAGCTCTCGATTTGATATCTTGCAAATCCGTGAACAAGAAGTTAAGGTAGATCCGTGTTGAGCACTGCTGTATTGAAACTGTGCCAATCAATTTTTCAAATTTTTGGGTATGAGCAGTTTCAATGTTTTTATTATTCTGACTTTTGAAACAAATCAGTTAAAAATAGAATTGGTTAGTTAAAAATAAAAATCAGTTAAAAATAGAATTGGTTAGGTGCACATTAAATTAAATTTATGTAACAGTTTGAGAATGCTTTATATTTATATAAATTTTTGGAGGTAAGTGTATGAGATGATTAACTGTTGTCTTTGAAGGTGAGTGTATAAGTAAGTGTGTGGGATGAGTGAGTGTGAGATGGTTGTAAGTCTAGTTTGATTGTTGTAATTCTCCGGAACAATAAGATAACCCATTATCATTTGCGACGTGGATGTTTCCTGTTAAAGAGTTTTACCAGGTAAATCTGTATTCAATTGTGTGATTGTTGTCTTTTATATATATTTTATTTTCCATTAAATTGTAAATTGTTGGGTTTATGCTTCTGGTTCTCAAACATCCTGGCAGATCGTTGTCTTGATCAGGTGTAGATTAGTGTTACTTGATGGAGGTCCACGTTATATGCAGATTTGTTCGGTGCATGGATGGGTGGATCGCTACCAGAATCAAAACTGAGATGCAAAATGCTAAGGTGGAAGAAGCCAGTAGTGAGGGAGTCTGTATGGCTCCAAAAACACCAGTTGTTGTGCTGCCAAACACTGAACTAACAGTCTACGCACCAAATGGACTTGTGCTGCCAAAAGGCCTTGGGCTAAATGAATTAGTATTTGCAGTGTCGGTCTATCCAAATGCTAGCTGTTCTCCAAATGGATTGGAACTTGGTTGCCCACATGCTATCCATCAATCACAACAATGGACAAATTATTGTCAATCATAAAAGCAATGAAAATTGCCACAACTTTGTTTGGCCTCAATTTCATAAGATAACAACTAGTGTTCAAAATTGGATGGATGCAAAGATCATGGTGGTGGAAAACTAGAAATCAAATGGTAATTCAACTACAATGGCCACTACAACATACATACTTGGCAAACACGGAGACTTAAATCATAGATTGTTGTACGGATCTCAACAGGCCAACAGATTTGAATCCACGGCCCTGGATAGAGGCCAGTGTTGGTTTGCTTGAATTCGCAGTCGACCTTTCATTATTTTTTTGTTTAATTTAGCACAGAAATGGGTTTCTTTTCATGCTACCGATCCTCTAAGAGAAAGGAGAGAAAAAAGAAGCTTTAAGACTGTAACCACATGGTATATTTCTTCACAATTCTTCCCTTCTCCAACAGGATTACCAGCAGACAGAGCGATTACTAGTAGGCATATCGCATCTTGTACAGTGGGCGAGCAATAGCAAACATTTCAATCCTATCACATCACTAATTTCATCACAATAACTGGCTATGGCTATGAAAATCCTTGATGCATTTGCCGTTACAGATACCGATTGGCAAGCTTGATAATGAACTCAACTCGCGTTTTTTAATCTGTGGAAGGTAAAGATCCGACTATGATAAACAATCTAGCTAGGATGAAATAAAGAATTATTTTCTCAAGTTGAAAAAAAAAAATCATCCAGATCAAGTTTCACGAAATATGCAATGCTTACAAGATTTTGAAAGAGACGAAAAAACTAGTTGTATATGATACCAATTTTCGAAAAACAATTTAGGTTTGGTGTAGATTGTTTTGTGGAGTCTCCTTAGATCCAAATTTTACTCGGGTGCAATAGATCTGAATATTCTACCACAAGCCAACAACCACAAATGCAAATCTATCTTCATCTAGGGCACATCGATCTTAAGCATCAAATCAACTATTTTCCATTTGAGCGAGCATATGTATGAATCAAATTTTCATAAATCTCATGGTTTACTACCATGAACTCATCATGGAGTTATCAAGATCTTAAGACTCAAGGAGCTGTGATAACATGTTAAGAAATAGAACACAAGCAAGACACAAGAAACTTGGTAGAAAAGACTTTAAGTCATTCTCTTCTATCAAAATATTCATTCCAATTGTCACGATCCCACAGGACGTCTATTCAAATCTTGTAATCGTTCACCTCATGAGGGTGTGCGACACCACAACGGCTCTTACTTGGTTGTTTGACACACCAAGAATATTTTATCTGGGTTACACCTCTTCACCTAGAGCATACCCATACTTAATTCTAGGCTACTTGCGAGTCACACTCCTACTATAGTGCAACTCTTGTATACTTAGACAATTGTTAACAGTTTAACACTTAGTGATATATAAACATGCATTCATGAACATGAGAAACCAAGAGAACAATTGCGGAACAAACAAAGACAAACACATAAATAGTGAGGGCAACACAAACCGTTCCTAACACCCGACTAAGTCTTTGTTATTGTGAAACAGTTACAATATGGGCACTACCGGCTTGGTTTACAACTTCGACAGAGTCACACGACTCACCTCACCTCACCAAGACACTCATACACAAATTCGTCACACCAAGACTCTCTGTCGTAATCGTCTCCACAAACTCTTGTGGTGCACCTTAGACGTGCCTATAGCCGTAGACTTATTGTCCCTTTGTTTCCAAAGACTTTCACCAAGATAACACATATTTCAATTCTGCCTCACTTATGCCTCCAACAAACTTGATTTTCCAGACTTACCCAAAACCTCCTAGAGCGTCCTACTCTTGGTTCCTTGTCTTCCATCTTGGCAACTCTACCTTAGTTCGTTGCCTCGGACTTGTTCTCTCCAAATCCTTGCCAAAATTTTATGCCTTCCTTTGGTTGTGCGTCCTTGCTCTTATAGGAACTCCAAGGGTCACTTGTGTGAAACGTCAGGTTTTTTGGGTGTGTCGCGCCCCTTCACAAATCATCTTCTTCAAATGACTTTTCATGCCCCTCCGTTGACCCGGTGCGCCCATCCAAGCCTACACACCCATCAAATGTCATGTCTCTTGGACCAGTGTGCCCCATCCTTGGGCACACACCCCTTGCCTTGTGCGTTCTCTCATGCCGATCATCGTGAGTCCCTGTGGGTGTGTCAATGGGGTCATCCAACCTCTTCAGTGTGGCCATGTTGCTGAAGGTAGACGGGTCCACTCCTTGGGCATGCTCCCAAGTTGCCCCGCCCTTGCCTAAATGCAACCCAATTCTCCATCAATCGTTCTAAGGAAAGTAAGGTGTATGTCCCTTTGGTGTTGCACATCAACATTGCACGCCCAAGTTTCCCCTAATCACACCCAAACGTCTTCGTTCGCCCAACCGATCACTTCCTCCTTGTGCTCTTTGTTCATTTTGTCATCGAATCTACCCAATAAGCACGCACACTCGATGGGTGTCGTGGGAGACCTTACACAAATGATAAAAATTTATAGTACATGGATGAAGCCACCTCATAAACTAGATTTACTCTCACATCGACACCTCATCAAGAGACCTTACATCTTCCCTCACTTCAAGTTGTTACCACTCCCAACAACATCCGTCGATCTCTATGACATCTCTGCCCCATCTTTGGACCTCTTCACCTCTCAAAAAATGTTGTCTCCTCAATTGTTGTCATCTAGACAAACTCTCCTCGGGAATTTATGCAAAGTGTGCCCAAGTGTTGGATGCTCTTGACCTATGATGACTTCGATACTTCAACTCTTTTGTTTGTGTGTCATGTACATTGGATCCTCTCAAGTTCCGAACTGGTTGGGTGATGGGTGATTAGTCCAACTATCATGTTCGTTGCTAGAGAATGCATGTCTCTACATCCAACAAACCATTTTCTATTTTCCTCATCGTAATCCTGTCCAATTCTTCTTGGTATTGTTGAGTTGCTCACTGCAGTCTCAACATGTTCATCTCACTTAGCCAAATGCCTTTGATTCTAGACAAGGTCTAGCCCCTTGTCCCAGTTTGGCAAGTCCCCTCCACAACCCATCTTTCATTTCGCAAATTCCTTGCTTGAGTCTTTCAATGACACCTCCACTAGGCATCACCATTCGTGTTACTTGCTCCCGACATCACGTTTATGTCTTCTTCATTTAGCAGGAAGAGTGTACCGAATAGCCACCACCAAGGTTATTGGTATACATCGTGTCTGACTTGTGCTCCATGCACAAGTATTGCATGACTAATCAAACTTCCTTCGATGTGCATCCCCACTCTTCAAGTCACTTTGCAGTAATTTGGAAGTCGTATATCCCCACGACCTTCCTACAAAATTTTACGATCTCTACTCGGTGTCGGTCTTCAACTCCTACCTCTTCCACATCCATATCCAAGTCTGGTTGAGTGAGTTCCTCCACACACTCTCTTGAATTGAGTACTCTTGGAGTCTTTGCATTGGCTAAGTCTACTACACGATCCTCCACAATGTCCATAACCTGTTGTTGATGACTACTCACCCGGTGATGTTCCCTCTGCTCCATGGAAAGTGAAGAGTCCAACTGTCTTTTACACTTATGTTCAAGGTTTTTCGGGTTCCTCAACTGGCCAACCTTCCCCGTGGATGTCTCCACCAAATTCTTCGTCACCATTAGTTGTTATTCTTCTTGCCCCATACTACTCAAAGATGCTACGGTGCGGATGACTTCTTGTTGTTGTGTCACGTTGCAAGGCTTATATGTGCTCCAACTGACTCCTTCTACAAACCTAATCACAAAGACCCTAGGCGTCATCTCGAGCTTCCTCTTCATCGTCAAGGGTGTGCTTGATGTTTGTTGAGATCAATTTCCGCTTCTGAAATTTCCCTCCCCTTTTTTGTTTTCCCATTTTCTTTTGTCCATTGCTTTCCCCTCTTCTATACTTACCCAAATTCCCCTTTTTCTTTTCTCCCTTCTATTCTCCCTTTCTAGTTACTATACTTAGTCATTTTTTCAAAAATGACAGGTTCGTGGGTTGGCGAACTCGCGGATCCTCATCTCCATCCATACTCCCACATCATGAGTCTGACCGACCACCACATTATCCTATACTTAGTCATTTGTGAAGTCGCGGGTTCAAGATTTCATATCCCATGTTCCGTGATATACATTTTGCACCCAAGAGATCTGCGACCTACATTTTGACCATCGGACTCCCTGAGCTCCTAAGTATCTCGTCTCTCCTATATTGAGTTTGATGAACTGCATTACAACACTTAGAAAACTTTCGACCTTTTGCAATGATGGGTTCCCAGGTTGGTGGATTCACAAAATTCCCAAATCCTAATTTCTTTCGTTCGTCACCGCCACCTTCGTGCTTTTCCCAATATGAATTTAGTATGGTTTAATGCTAATAACTCATCATGCAGGTTCTATAAATATCGTCATTATTAATTAAAGGGCTCAAGGAGATTTCTTATTAAACCATATTAAAACATGATTTGTGGAAGATTATATTATCTCTCTCAAGCGCTCATTTCAAATATTATCTGGATTAAAAGAATGCTCTCGTCAACTTATGGAAGCAACAACTTGACAACAGTATTGCAGAGATACTTTGAACTATTTTGTACATGAGGACCAGAACTTCCAGTGGTCTAGAGCGTATTCTTACTATTCATCCTCATCTGCTGAGAAGGAAGTGATTTGGACATCCATAATTGCTCATGCAGGTTGTGTTCCTGAGGTCTTCAACTACAAGGAATTGGTTGCTTGGTGCGCTGAGAAATATATACCAAGTCAGCGGATTATTCAACTTCAAGACCATTCTCCCGTCCCTCTTTCACCTCAAGTGTTCCGTAAAATGTTGAAGCTCCTCGAACCGACACTTACTTTCAAAGGGGAGGATTGCAGGGATTTCCTGAAAAAGCACGACAATGGCCTGGACCTCTTGCCTGAGTTCTTGGAGAATCTCACGGCCATCCCTGAATATATTACCAGGTTGTAGGTCGACTTGTTCAAAAACCCCTTTTGAGAAATTGCTTGGTTATTTACTAGAGTAACAGGCCAAGAAAATACTGCCAGTATTTCTCGTATGATTCTTTATATCTTATATTTTACTGTCAAGGAGAAATCCATTTTCGATTGGGGAAAACTATTTTCCATTGAAATATCTTCCCAATTGTCACAATACAAAAAAGATAAGAAATTCTTTATGGCCTCTTATTTGGTATTTGCGATAGCACATTGCTGTCAATTTCCTAAATTGTCTATATGCAAGAAGGTGAATTGTGAATTTGACCCAGTGAACTTTTGGTACCAAGCGTTGTGGAGACACAAAGATTCCTTGCAATTTTATGAAGTTTTCAAAGACTTTGTCTCAGTTTTTAAAGGATTGTTGTTTGGAAAAGATACCCCCAGAATATCCTTCCAGGCAAGTAAATTCCTGGATAAAAGGGGGACGTTGGAGCAAATGGAAAGTTACAATGTTATCAGTATTTTTGGTGATAAGGAAAATCCCTCCTTTCTTCCATGTCATATATTTGACAGAATGTTTATTACAGAAGTTGCAAGGCATTATAATTCTTGGTTGCACTTTTTTCATGAGAAACAAAAAAAAAAACAATCCATAGCCTTGCCTTGGAAAATTGGGGACTTTGTATTCAGAAATATGAACAAAATCGATGAATTTGCAAACTACTTCCATAATCTAAATCTCAATATGCTGAAAGGATAAAAGGGTTTGACCTTAACGGAATTTTTGTGGAACATATGTTAGTAGTGGGATTTATAAATTCATTTATCCATACTGTTCTAGGAGAAGAAGAAAATAATAACTTGGGCGCTCCTACTCACAATGTTGGCGACTTGGAGACGGTACTCAGTACCAACAAATTTTACAAACATAAAGGAAAGGGTCCCAGCGAGAAGAGTGCCCAGTACCCAACTGTTACTCCTAAGACTACAACATCTTGGAGCAGTGCTCTAGTGGCCCACCCATCTAGAAAAGTGATCAACAATAGTTCAGGCGGCGGAGGAGACAAGAACCCCCCTCTGGGAAAAATTGAAAGCTCACATAAACTTCCTCTGAAGAAGAAGCGAAAGAATATTGTGCAAGATGAAGAAGAACATTGCGTCGAAAGTGACATAAACAGATTCTCCCTTGAATATATGGAGGCATGTCCCACATTGACATCAAGAAAATGTTTCCTAACATTGATCAGCTAGGAGGCATGGCCCACATTGACATTGAGAAAATGTTTCCTAACATTGATCAGCTAGGAGGCATGGCCCACCAGAATCCATTGTTGGAAATTGTTGAGAATGAGCCCTTCGATGAAGAAGAGTCATTTGTATTTCAGAGCATTGTCTTTGACAACGAATCTAAGAAATTGATTATTGAGAAGAGTGATGTGAAGAATAAAAAAGGGAAATATCGTTCAGAGGTTAACTTAAGAAATATGCGGCCTTCCCATATTTCTAGAATCCATAGAGCAACTGACGATGCATTGTATGACTCCATTGGTGGTCTCGAAGCAGAAAATACAAAGTTAAAGGAGTGGATTAAGGAACTGGAAGAGACCTTAATGCCTCTTCCACTCCTTGCTATCCCTTTGACAATTGTTGGACCCACCACGCCTGTTGCTAAATTAAAAGGATCCTCAACCTTACTTACATCAGCCAAGAGTTATGTGGAGAACAACATCAAGAAAATAATGGCATTGATCACAGAAGCTTGGGAAATTTCAAAGTACATGATTTCTTTTGGCTCGAGGACGCATGCCTTTCATGAGTATTTGCAGGCCGACCTAAAAAATGAAGAAAGTTTTTACCTTGATGTTGTGGTACCCTTTGGTGTTAAAGTTTCCAACATGACAGAGCTAAGGAGAAGATAGGAGGATCTTCCCTCTGCAAGTTGGATTAAACAGTTGAACGCATGCTAGAAAGAAAAGATAAAAAAAATTGAATAATATTGTTCAAACGTGAAGGCAAGCCATATCAAGGAGGGAAGAATTATTCAAAAGAATCACGGAGGTAGACTTAGCTGGAAGCACTAACGAAGTCCAAGATCCCAAGTTGATCCTCAACTGGTTGTTCCTAACAAAGAAACAATTTGATGAGCAAGTTGAAATATTTAAAGGGTTGTCAGTTGAAAAGTTCTATGACATACTTGAATATAATGAGGACGACACAGACAATTGGATAGTGGACTACTCCGTTAAAAATCAGGATATTGAAGAAGCATTACATGGAATTTAACTTGATCTGAGAGACTTGGAGGGAGAGTTATTCAACATCAAAATCCGACATGAAATCAACATGGCACCAATGAAACGTTACATTGAATAATGGTTCAAGAAAGCTATCGATAAATTGACCAATGAAGGGAAAGAAGCAGTTGAGACGGTTCCTGTAACCATTGACGAAAACGATAAAAGGACATCAACAAGCAAGTAAACAACGAGAGACCATCATAGTAAGTTTATGTTGATCATCTCCTTGTTTTTCTTTATCAATTCCTTTATATAGGTATTCCACCTCTTTCACTAGAAAGTTTTAACCGAAGACTGATAACTCCTCTTTTATTCTTACTAGGTCTTGTTGATTCTTCTACTGCCCATAATCTTCCTTCTAAAAGATTATTTCTTGTATTTATTTTCTTTATGGTACGTGGGAGCCCCAATCCCAATATTCAAGACAAACGCATTTACAATTTCAAATAATATGTAACAGACTATATATTTTTTAGAAATTTAAAGAGAACTACTTTGGGAACAATCTCAACTGTGCTTTGTAACCCTGTTTTCAAAATATAAAGTATTTGAGGTTGATCTAATATTATCTTTATTTGAGATTCCCATGTGTCCACTTTGTTAAAGTTATCTTATGTATGTGGATCATCTTCTTTTTATTTTATGTGATCATAAATATTTACCTTAAACTATGATGGATGTGAGGAAATTTTGCTTATTTGCTTTAAGTGTGTGAAGTGTGTGATTCCTTGTCCTTTCTCAGAAACTTTCTTTAAAAATAAAATTAAAACATTTTCCTTTTATTTCCTTGCAATATTTATGTTTCTTTGAATTACTATGATCTATTTCTATCAAATCCCACATTTTGAATATATAGCAATCCCAAGAAAATATAAAGAGTACCACCTCTATAAAAACACAGGGGGATTTACATCCTCATAAGGTTGTCGTTTCGGTCCTAACGGATTCAAGCGTCAACATTTTTGGCGACCATACTAGGGAATGAACTAAAATTTAGAACCTAGTCTAGCACTTTGAAAAATATATGGCTTTGCCCCACGCTGATCAGCCCCACCTGGAAATTGGATTGAATAATCAATGAAGCATCTTGCATTAGTTATACAATCTGGTAATAATAACAGTCGAGACCTGAGAAAAGTTAGAAAGGTCTTGGCAGACCTTAGTCCAAGAAGAAGAAAGATAAATCCTCCGAAGACATAGGAGAGAAGAGAAACAAGACCGAAGAAATCAAAGGCTAGCTATAGCAACACAACAACAAGGTCAGGATTGAATCTAGACGAATACAAGGGACCCATTACCAAAATTAAAAGAAATAAATTATTTGTTCGTAGAAGTGAAAAGCCTATCCATGGAATATCTCCGGACATGGAAGAAAGAAACGAACAACCCCGAGATGAGCATCATGAAGAGAGACAAGGAGGTGGAAGAGATGTTGCAAGAAATCAAAGAAACCTAAGATTTGAAAATCAAAGGAGGGTAAGAGATTGCCCTCAAAATCTTATAGGTGAGCAACATGATCTCCCTATTCTCCCTAAGGGCACCCTAAAATAATTTTCTGGAGACGGAGCAATTGATGCAAAGAGGCATCTCCACTTATTTCTTGATGTTTGTGGTTTTCACCGTGTTGAGTATGATGATGTTATTGTAAGGTTGTTTCTGCAAACTCTATCAGGAAGAGCGTATGAATGGTATACGACATTACCCAGTAGATCAATTCACTCATTTAATGACCTGGAAGCAATATTCCTGACTATGTTCGCCTCTCCAATTACTTATCATACCTTTCTCACTGATTTCACCCAGATTGGTTTGAGGAAGAATGAACAGATACAAGATTTTAATCTCGGGTTTAATAAAACCTTGAGTAAGATTCCAGAAGATAAAAGACTGAATGAACCTATCATTATCGGTTGTTATAAGAATGCAATGCCTCCAAATGTGAAATATGCTATCAAAACTTCTCAAATGGATACCTTAGAGGAGGCAATGACTAAAGCCACGAAGATGGAAGAAATTATGATTGAAACGGGTGTCGACCCCAACATTATACTGGGAAAAGTGCAAATATAATTGGGAGGATTAAGTATTGATAATCAAGGAGCTTCCAGTTCAAGAAATAATGAAGAATTTAAGCCTCAACCAACTCAAAACCAAACAATATGAGGAGGATTTTTCAAGGGAAACATACTTGATGTAAAGGTTGACCATGTGATGGTACATGAAACTAAGCAAATAATCAAAATTACACAGATGAATAGAACTATCAAGCAAATGAAGAACAAGATAACCAGACTAATAAGTGGATATAATTATGTGGAAAATCCAAGAATTCCAATCCTAGAGCAAATAAGGAACCCTCCCCAAAAAATAGAGTGAGGTTTGAGAACACAGATAATCCGCAAAGACCAAGGCTCCCCAGGCAACCTACTCCTAATGCATTTGTTATGGATGATGTGTATGACGAGCAATTAATTGAGCAAGAGAATTATTACTCACCTGATGAAAGATATGAAACTGTGTAGATGGATGGATGTGAGATGTCCATGTATATATTTGAATAGGGTGACAACGATCCCAACTCACAAGAAAACATCGCTGAGACAAGAGGATTTGTAAATAGACCAAAAAATAAAGGTGATTCTGATAAAGAAAACCAAAAAGAAAAAAACAAATGAGAAGGTGACAGATGGCATGGGAAGTAAAAAGAAACACCTAACGTCAAAATCCACTCAAATGACATATAATGTCGTAGATGACTTAAGTAAATTAATGATAGTTTTTCCCTTTACAGAAGTGGTGAAGATTCCCTAGCAAAGACATAACATTTTGAAATTGTTGGACGATCCATATGAAAGAGAAGAATTGTTGTTACCATCCCAAAACAAAGCCAGAGCCAGTCAACTACCAAGCTGAGAGGTAAAATTCTACCCTTTTTCATTTCAATTGAAAATCATGATGTTTCACTACATGATTGTTTAGTTGACACGGGTGCGACAAATAATATTATGCCACTGGTGGTCATGGGGACATTGGGCATGAGTTTCACCAAGTATTATGAAACTGATGAAATCATATATGTGTTTGATTCTAGAAAAGTGTCAGCTTATGGAGAGATCAAATATTTTTATGCTTGGATTACGGTGGCCCCCCATATCATTACAATTTTCAATATTATTGTGGTATATCTTCCTCCAGCATATGGAGTTGTGTTGGGAAGAGATTGGACAACTGTGATCGGGGGATATATAATGAACGATGGAAGTTGTATGATGTTTCCAGGCAAAGAAGGAGCAATGATTAAAGTGCCCCGTGAACCTAGAAAACCCTTCTCTTTCAAGAGGAAACACATTGAATTGATGGAGGATTATATATATGTCGGGATTGGAAACTATACTATCCTGGACATGGAACATAGTGAAATCCTAGAGCAAGTGAAAGACACAGAGAATCAAGAATATGTGTTTGAATGCTATTGGAGGATGCCATTCGATGGAGCTTGTTCAAACTCTGAGAATGGAGTTGGAATTGCTCTTACGAGTCCAAGTATGATCGTGCATCCACATGCTATTAGAATAGAGTTTTCATACACTAATAACGAGGTAGAATATGAAGCCTTGATTTAAGGAATGATTCTTGCACAAGAAATTAAAATAGAACATATAATTGTGACTGGCGACTTCGAGTTGGTAATTAATCAGTTCACCCAGAAGTATAAAATCAAGAAAGAAAGACTCAAGTTATACTTCAAAAGAGTTAACGAATTGATGGAATATTGTAGTTCCTTCAACATTTCGTTCCTTCCAAGGGACAAGAATCACAAGGATGATTCATTAGCCTTGGCGACCTCATTGTCAAACCCAGACGATATGCAAAGAAAAACATCTTTCCAAGTAGAAAGAGCATTCCGACCGTCTGTGCCCGATAACATTGAATATTTGCAAGTGTTCGAGAATGATGAACAATTGGAGAATTTTTTGTTGAACGATGATGATGATGGAGACGACCACACATCTGTTGTCCCCAAATATTGTATACAGTCTGAGACTCTTTCTACAAAATATGATCATGCTAACAATATTCTTGAAGAAGTTTCAATTCGAAAAGTGCAAGAGATAAGAAAAGTCAATATTGGAACTGACAGTTCCCTAAGATATGTCAACTTGGGAGTTGATTGTACCATTGAGGAGGTTGATCAATATGTTTCCTTGTTTAAAGAATACATTGATGTGTTCGCTTGGACCTATGATGATTTAAAAGCTTACAATGAAAATATATTCCAACATATCATTCCCTTGAGGGAAGAAGCAAATCCTGTAAAGAAAAAAATAAGGATGATGAATCCCAAATTGAAACCTATGGTAAAGATTGAATTCAAGAAATTGAAGAAGGCGAGAATAATTTATCCCATTAGACACTCTGACTGGCTTTAAAATCCTATGATTGTAAGAAAAAAGACCGGGGAAATATAGATGTGTGTTGACTTCAGAGATCTTAACAAAGAAAGCATAAAAGATAACTTTCCTCTACCTAATATGGAGTTCCTTCTCCAACAAGTCACTGGATCATCCTGCATGTCCATGTTGGATGATTTTTCTGGATATAACCAAGTCTTGGTGGCCGAGGAAGATAGGGAAAAGATGACATTTATCACACCTTGGGAGACATATGCATATGCTAGAATGCCCTTTGGTTTGAAGAATGTTGGAGCCACATTCCAGAGGACCATGGATCATGCATTTAGCAGGTTTATAGGAAAATTTATGGCATGCTAACAAGATGACTTGATGATGCATTCAAAAACAAGGGGTGATCATATCCATCATTTGAGAAAAGTTTTTGAAAGATGTAGATTATACAGTGTCTCTCTAAATCCAAAGAAATGCTTGTTCGTTGTAACTCAAGGAAAACTATTGGGCCACATTGTGTGCAAGGAAGGGATTTACATAGATCCAGAAAGAGTTAAATCTATAAATGAGCTCAACCCCCCGACATCCATGAAGGAAGTCCAATCATTTTTGGCAAGATCAATTTTGTGCGAAGGTTTCTTCCTGACTATGCGAGTATTGTAAAGTCGATCAATTTATTCTTAAAAAAAGAAGTAGAGGTTTGAATGGACAACAATTACTCAAGAGGCCTTCAATAGTATCAAAGGAGCAATCACCACAACCCCGTTCCTCATTAGTCTGGATTTTCAAAGGGATTTCATCATCTATTCATTTGTTACAAAGACAATTGTTGCATCTGTTATTACTCAGAAGAATACAAAAGGTGAAGAAATCCCAATAAGTTTTATTAGAAAAACCCTACATGATTACGAATTGAGGTATTTAGAACTAGAAAAGCAAGCCTTGGCTCTTGTAAAAGCGGTAGTGCACTTTCAGACGTACATATTGAACTCCGATGTTATTTCCTATGTTCCCTCATCACTAGTGAAGATGCTTCTGAGTCAACAATCGAGAGAAGGAAAATGGGCTAATGGGTTGGAAAAGATACAAGAATATGATATTGAGATTAAACCTTTAAAGGCTATCAAAGAACATGGTTTATGCAAGTTCATCACAAATAGCGATTCTATGGATGGAATGATCTCAATTTCAGTAGGAGAACCATTGGTTGATTCAGAATGGTACGAAGACATTGTATTCTACTTGATATCCGGGTAATTTCCTGTCACCATGAACCCCAAGGAGCGACGAACATTGAAGATGAAGAAAAAACAATATGTGATGATCATTGATATACTTTTCAGGAGGAATTATGATGGAATATTACTGAGATGCGTTGATGAAAATCAAGCCAAAAAACTAATGAGAGAATTCCATGAAGGAATATGCGGTGGACACTTTTCACCTACTGCCACCGCCCACAAGATAATAAGGGCTGGATTCTACTGGCCATCAATATTCAGAGACTGGTATGCCAAAATAAGGAAGTGTGTATCATGCTAGTAGTTTTCAGGAAAAAATGAAGAGATTTGCGATGCCTTTACAACCCATAATTGTAGAACAACCATTCTCCCAATGGGGACTTGATGTTGTGGGGCCAATTAATCCAAAGTCTAGCAAGGGACATATGTACATTCTCACGACTACAGATTATTTCTCGAAATGGTCAGAAGTAGTGGCATTAAAGAAAGTTTATTCTGAGGAGCTAATTAATTTCCTCAAAGATAATATTCTGTCGAGATTTGGTGTCCTAGATAAATTTATCATAGATAACGATTCAATTTTCATCAGGTCAAAGTTTACAAAGTTTTGTGGAGAATATGGAATTATCATGGGTCAATCTTTGAATTATTATCCACAAGTTAATGGTCTTGTTGAATCCACAAATAAAACACATGTTCAGATACTAAAGAAACCCATTGAAAAAAACCAAAAGAATTGGCATCTAAAGCTCACTGATGCATTGTGTGCAAGAATAACAACTCCAAAGGATAGCACTGAGATGTCCCCATATACCTTGGTTTATGGGAAAGAGGCGAAAATGCAAATCAGCCTCGAACTCAATGCATTGACTTTTGTGGTTAATACCGAAGATACAAAAGAGAGCTCACCCATCCAAAGAAGGATCAACCAGTTGTTAAAATTGGAAGAAGAACTAAACAAAGCCCCGAATCGAACTTCTCAAAGGCAACAAAGTGTCAAAGGATATTTTGATCAGAGCACAACTGTAAAAAATTTCAAGGGAGAGTTGGTGTTACTTTGAAACAAGTCCAAGGAGAAATCGTCGATGCATACAAAGTTCTAAGCACTCTAGATTGGACCATACATCATCAAAAAGATCCTGGGTTTCAATTCCTATATGCTCCAAGACATGAAGGGTAAAATACTAATGTTGCCTATCAACGGGCAACATTTGAAAGGTTTTTCCTCCTGAAAAACTTTCTCATTTTCTTTGTACATAATTTTTTTTTCAGTTTGTATATTCTTACTCTGACTCCATAGCCCAATGGGTGGAAGCACCTGGTCATATATATTATGGATTCTTGACAACCCATAGGGGGTTATCATCCCACAGTTGGAGCCATTGTTTGAGATCAATTTCCACTTCTGAAATTTCCCTCCAATTTTCTATGTTCCCTTTTTCTTTTTTCCATTGCTTTTTTGTCTTCTATACTTACCTAAATTCCCCTTTTTCTTTTCTCCCTTAAACTCTCCCTTTCTAGTTACTATACTTACTCATTTTTTCGAAAATGGCGGACTCGTGGATCCTCATCTCCATCCATACTCCCACATCATGAGTTCGACCAACTGAAGTCGTGGGTTTGCGCGTTCAATCTTTCATATCCCATGTTCCATGATATACATTTTGCACTCAAGAGGTTCGCGACCTACATTTTGACCATCGGACTCCCCAAGTTCGTAAGTATCTCATATCTCCTATACTTAGTCATTTTTGTAGTCATGGGTTCCCAGGTTGGCGGATTCACAAAATTCCCAAATCCTAATTGCTCTCGTCTGTCCCTGCCACCTTCGTTCTTTTCCCAATATGCATTTATTATGGTTTAATGCTAATAAATCATCATGCAAGTTCTGTAAATATCGTCATTAATAAGTGAAGGGCTCGAGGATATTTCTTATTAAACCACATTAAAGCACGATTTGTGGAATATTATATTATCTCTCTCAAGTGCTCATTTCAAATATTATCTGGATTAAAAGAACACTCTCGTCAACTTATGGAAGCAACAACTCGACAACAGTATTACGAAGATACTTTGAACATTTTTGGACGTGAGGACTAGAACTTTCAATGGTCTAGAGCATATTCTTACTATTCATCCTCGTCTTCTCAGAAGGAAGTGATATGGACATCCAGAATTGCTCGTGCAGTCTGTGTTCCTGAGGTTTTCCATTGCAAGGAACTGATTTCCTAGTGTGCTGAGAAATATATACCAAGTCAGCGGATTATTCAACTTCAAGACCATTCTCCCATCTCTCTTTCACCTCAAGTGTTTCGTAAAATTTTGAAGCTCCCTGAACCGACACTTACTTTCAAAGGGGAGGATTGCAGGGATTTCCTGAAAAAGAATGACAACGGCTTGGACCTCTTGCCTGAGTTCTTGGACAATCCATCGACCATCCCTGAAGATATTACCAGGTTGCAGGTCGAATCATTCAAAAACCCATTTCGGGAAATTGCTTGGTTATTCACCAGAGTAACAGGCCAAGAAAATACCTCCAATATTTCCCGTATGATTCTTTATATCTTATATTTTACTGTCAAGGAGAAAGCCATTTGCGATTCGGGAAAACGTATTTCCATTGAAATATCTTCCCAATTGTCACAATACAAAAAATATAAGAAATTATTTATGGCCTCTTATTTGGTATTTGCAATAGCACATTGCTGTCAATTTCCTAAATTGTCTATATGCAAGAAGGTGAATTGTGAATTTGACCCAGTGACCTTTTGGTACCAAGCGTTGTGGAGGCTTAAAGCTCCCTTGATTTTTTTATGAATTTTTCAATGATTTTGTCTCCATTTTTAAAGGAGTGTTGTTTGGAAAAGATACCCCTAGAATATCCGCCTAGGAAAGTAAATTCCTGGATAAAAATGGGACGTTGGAGCAAATGGAAAATTACAATGTTATTAGGATTTTCGATGCTAAGTAAAATCCCTCCTTTCTTCCATGTCATATATTCGAAAAAATGTTTATTACAAAATTTGCAAGGAAATATAATTTCTGGTTGCACTTTTTTCATGAGAAACAAAAAAAGCAATCCATACCCTTGCCTTGGAAAATTAAGGACTTTTTATTCAGAAATATGAACAAAATCGATGAATTTGAAAACCACTTCCACATTCTGAATCTCAAGTATGCTAAAAGGATAAAAGGGTTTGACCCTAACGGATTTTTTGTGGAACATATGTTAGCATTGGGATTTAGCAATTCATTTATCCATACTGTTCTAGGAGAAGAAGAAGATAATAACTTGGGCGCTCCTACTCACAATATTGGCGACTTGGAGATGATACTCAGTACCAATAAATTTTACAAACATAAAGGAGAGGGTCCCAATAAGAAGAGTGCCCAGTCCCCAATTGTTACGCCTAAGACTACAACATCTCGGAGCAGTGCTCTAGTGGCCCACCCATCTAGAAAAGTGATCAACATTAGTTCAAGCGGAGGAGGAGACAAGAACCCCCGTTCGGGAAAAATTGAAATCTCACATAAACTTCCTCTGAAGAAGAAGAGGAAGAAGAACATTACGTCGAAAGTGACATCAACAAATTCTCCCTCAAATATATGGAGCTCAAGGTTGACATCGAGAAAATTTTTCCTAAAATTGATCAGCCAGGAGGCACGAACCACCATAATCCATCGTTGGAAATTGTTGAGAATGAGACCTTTGATGAAGCAGAGTCATTTGTATTTTAGAGTGTTGTCTTTGACAGCGAATCTAATAAATTAATTATTGAGAAGACTGATGTGAAGAATAAAAAATGGAAATCTTGTTCTGAGGTTAACCTAATAAATATGTGTCCTTCCCAAATTTCTAGAATCCATAGGGAAACCGACGATGCATTGGACAAATCCATTGGTGTTGTCGAAGTGGAAAATACAAAGTTAAAAGAGAGGATTAAGGAACTAGAAGAGACCTTAATGCCTCTTCCACTCCTTGCCAGCCCTTTGGCAATTGTTACCCACCACACCCATTGCTAAATTAAAAAGATCCTCAATATTACTTACATCATCCAAAAGTTATGTGGAGAACAACATCAAGAAAAGAATGGAATTGATCATAGAAGCTTGGGAAATTTCAAAGAACATGATTTCTTCTGGCTCGAGAGCGCATGCCTTTCATGAGTATTTGTAGGCCGACCTAAAAAATGAAGAAGGTTTTTACCTTGATGTTGTGGTACCCTTTGGTGTTAAAGTTTCCAACATGATAGAGCTAAGGAGAAGAGAGGAGGATCTTCCCTCTCCAATTTGGATTAAACAGTTGAACGCCCGCTGGAAAGAAAAGATAAAAAAACTTTAATAATATTTTTTAAACATGCAACCAAGCCATATCAAGGAAGGAACAATTATACAAAACACTCATGGAGGTAGACTTAGACTGAAGCACTAACGAAGTCCAAGATCCCAATTTTATCCTCAACTCGTTGTTCCTAACAAATCAACAATTTGATGAGCAAGTTGATATATTTAAAGGGTTGTCAGTTGAAAAGTTCTATGACATACTTGAATATAATGAGGATGACATAGTCAATTGGCTAGTAGACTACTCCATGAAAAATCAGGATATTGAAGAATCATTGCATTGCATTTCCCTTGATCTAAGATACTTGGAGGGCAAGTTGTTCAACACGACATGAAATCAACGTGGCACCAATTAAAAGTTACATCGAAGAATGGTTCAAGAAAGTTATCGATAAACTGACCAGTGAAGGGCAAGAAGCAGTTTAGACAGTTCCTGTAACCGTTGATGAAAACGATAAAAGGACATCATCAATCAAGTAAACGGTGAGAGACCATCATAGTAAGTTTATGTTGATCATATCCTTCTTTTTATTTATCAAGTCCTTCATCCAGTTATTCCAAATCTTTCACTAGAAAGGTTTAACCGAAGACTAATAATTCCTCTTTTCTTCTTACCAAATCTTGTTGATTCTTCTATCGCCCACCATCTTCCTTCTAAAATCTTATTTCTTGTATTTATTTTCTTTATAGTCCGCAAGATCCCCAATCCTAGTCTTTAATACAAACGTATTTACAATTTCAAAGAATATGTAACAGACTATGTGTTTTTGAGAAATTTCAAGAGAACTACTTTGGGAACAATCTCGACTATGCTTTGTAACCTTGTTTTCAGAATATAAAGTATTTGAGGTTGATATATCATTATCTTTATTTGAGTTTCCCATGTTTCCATTTTATTAAAGTTCTCTTATGTATGCGATCATCTTCTTTTTATTTTATGTGATCATAAATCTTTACCTTAAACTATGATGGACGTGAGGAAATTTTGCTTATTTGCTTTAAGTGTGTGCTTCCTGGTCCTTTCTCAGGAATGTTCTTTAAAAAGAAAAATAAAACATTTTCTTTTTATTTTCTCACAACATTTATGTTTATTTGAATTACTACAATGAACTTATGTCAAGTCCCACATTTTGAATATATAGAAATCCCAAGAAAATATAAAGAGGAGTACCACCTCTGTAAAAACGCAGGGGGGTTTACATCCTCGTGAGGTTGTCGTTTCGGTCCTAATAGATTCAAGCGTCAACATTGTTTTGGCCTTGTCCAAGAATACTAAGAAACATTCATGAATGGGTGGAGCGAATCTAGCAAGTTTGAGGAATTCCAAGCCCAAGATCATTGCATGAGCTTCCAATGCAGCTACCAACAAATCCAATTTCCAAACCACTCCCCCACTCTCAGGTGATGAGTGAACAATCCATGTCACCGAAATCATTGATGACTTCAACACTTTACACGTTCCAGTGAAGTTCTCAGGTTTGCGATGAAGAGACCTTGTGTCTTGTTTTCTCACAAAAATCTGGTTTTCCCCAGTGTCAACCAAGAATACCATCCCCATCCCACTTACTATTGTGTCCACAAAGCAGAGTTCGTCAACTGCTTCACTTTGTGAAAATTGTCCTTGACCTCTTGTTGTGAACTCTTGCATGTATTCCAACAACATTTACATGACTTAATTCATCTCTTCCATCAATTTCTACACTGGAACCATCTCTGCCAAGGGTTTTGACCCCTCCACTATTGGTGTGAGTCAAGCCTCCTCCTCAACCAACAAAGCCAACCTTCCTTGAATTGGACAGTTCCTCGTAAAATGATTTTGAGAACAGAGGTAACACTCAATCAATCTACCTTTCCTTATGAGTGGTCTAGGATGATTCTTTGTTGTTGTGTCGCCTTCATGTTGGATTCTCTCCTCCTTCAGTGATCCCAATGCAGTCGAAAAAAAAGTCTCAGTATCCCTTGTTAATGTCTTTAGTTTGTTGATATTGGACTCTATTTGTATGTCAAATTCGTCCATCCTCTCCAAAGCCTTTTGGAGTTTCTTGAATCATTGAGTTACATTGTCTCTCTTGACCTTCCAATTTTCATCACTTGCACCATTCATTTTGTTGCTTAACCCACGCCATTTGGTCTTATCAAAAGTTTTTCACAACTCCTATTCATTATCCCAAGTCTGCAATGAGTCCTTCGACCATCTACACATCCAAGTTCTTGGTTCACCCTCACAAACTTCTCTCTTGGTCTATGTATGCACATAAGACTGGGCTCAAATCACCTGTGATTAAATATCCAACCTTGTCAAACCAGTCACCAAGGTCTGCACCCAACTGCCTCTGCATTCAACTCTATGTTTGGGTCTGTGACAAGTTCTTTGACAATCTTTTGTTTTTCTGCCTTGCCCAAGTGCACGATTCACCCTCAAAACTATGCGCTTGGGTTGCTCAAGGAGTGTGCCCAGGTCTTCACACAATTCATGGTTTGATCTGCAACTTGACCCTTCACTTATGTCACAAACCACCAAGTCTACGCTCAAGTTGTCTCTGCGACGAGTCAATCCACCTGACCGAACCCTCACCAACCTGTGCCCAAACTGTTTCACCAAACAACTGCACCCCACCACAATTGTTCTGACTGCAGTAGTGGTGAAGAGCCAAATATGCTCTGATACCACCTATCGTTAATATAGTAGTGAATATCTCACCGACTCTTATTCAAAATATACAACGAATCATCTCTGATAACACCTATCATGACCCCATAAGACACATGTTCAGATATTTCGATCGTTCACTTCCCGAGGGTGTGTGACATTGTGATGGTTCTTACTTGGTTTCTTGGCACACCAAGAATACTTCATCCAAACTATGTCTATTCACCTAGAGCGTACCCATACTCGGTTCTAGGCTACCGACAAGTCACACTCCTAATCTAGTGCAACTCTTGTATAATTAGACAATTGTTAACAATTTAACATTTAGTCATATATGAGCATACATTCATGAACTTGAGAAACCAAGAGAAAAATTGCAGAGAAAATGAAGACAAACACAGAAATAGTGCAGGCGACATGAACCGTCCCTAACACCTGGCTAAGTATTTGTTGTTGTGAAACAACTACAATACGAGTATTGTTGGCTTGGTTTACAACTTTGACAGAGTCACATGACTCGCCTCACCTCACCAAGACACTCATACATATATTCTTCACACCAAGACTCTTTGTTGTGACCATCTTCACAAAATCCCACGGTGCACCTCATACTTGCCCACAAATGCAAACTTGTCCCTTCATTTCTGTATACTTTCACCAAGCTAACACAGATTTTGATTCTACCTCACACATGCCTCCAACAAATCTACGTTTCTAGACTTCCCCAAAACCTCCTAGAGTGTCCCAATCTTAGCTACTTGTCTTCCATCTTGGAAAATCTGCCTCAAACTTTCCTTAAACTTGTTCTCTTCAAATCCTTTCCAAACTTCTATGTCTTCCTTTGGTTGTCCTTAAACTTGTTCTCTTCAAATCCTTTCCAAACTTCTATGTCTTCCTTTGGTTGTGTTCTCTTGATCTTATAGGAACTCCAAGGGTCACTTGTGTGAAACATCATGTCATTTGTGTATGTCACGCCCCTTCATGAATCATCACACTCAACTGACTCGTTGCACAACTTTATGGACCCGGTGCGTCCAACCAAGCCTGTGCGCCCATCAACTGTCATGTCTCTTGGACCAGTGTGCCTCATCCTTGGGCACATACTCCTTTCCTTGTGTGTTTTCTCGTTTCGATTGTCATGACTCCTCGTGGATGTGTCGATGCATTTATTCAACCTCCCTGGTGTGCCCATGTTGACGAGGGAAGACGGGTCCACTCGTTGGGCATGGTCCTAAGTTGTCCCTCCCTAGCCCAAATGCAACCCAAGTCTCCGTCAATTGTTCTAAGGAAAGTAATTTGTGTGCCCGCTTGGTGGTGCACATCACCATTGTGTTCCCAAGATGCCCAAGCTTACACCCAAATGTATTTATTCGCCCAACCGATATCTTCCTCCTTGTGGTCTTATTCCATTATGTCATCGAATCTACCTAAGGAGCACGCATGATCGATGGGTGTCATGGGAGACCTTACACAAATGATAAAAAATTATAGTACATGGATGAAACCACCTCATAAACTAGATTTACTCTCACATTGACACCTCTCCAAGAGATAAGGATAGTATGAATCAAAATATGATCTAATACACAATTAGGATAAAAACTATATCCCATAATGTGAAATACATAAAGGTGATGTAGGACTTCATAATTGTATAAGGAGTCAGAGGCTAAGTCAACATATCTAGAGAATCGTGGAGAAATATAGAGCAAATCCAAAAGTATTTTATCGCTTATAATATGAAAATTAAAGGTAATACACTCCTATCCTCCTCATAGAAGCGAGTTTTCCCCACATTCAAAGCACGACCATGACTAGGTACCTAATGTACAAGAACAAGATAAACAAAACAAAAGAGAAGAGGCTTCCTAATATTTCTTCAAACGCCAGTCAAAACCACTCGCAGCTCAAGCAGGATTGGCATAAAGATTCCAAGTCTTGTCTAAATCATTGGGGAATAAAGGAAGAGGTCACTCTACAAAATAAAGATAATATTAAAAAATATTATTACATCTAAATTTAAGGAGAAATTGTGGTGCAATATAGAATTAGAAGATAGAAACAAATTAAGATACTATAAGGAGGTGATCAACCATAATATAGAAGATTAAAAGTATCTCTTTACTTTGACTACTGTAAAGAAGAAAATCAACATTGCTAAAATAATAACAAATCTCACGAGCTCCATAGTGAAATATGGCGTTGGACAATTCTTAAAAAACACCTTAGGTCAAAATAATTTGTCATCTTTGTAAAACTAAGCGGGTTGAAAATGGAAATAAATGTGTTTTAGAATGTCCTATGTACACACAGTGCGTTACAACACAATTTCAAAAATATTTGTTACAATACCGACCTTCCTAATCTTTTAACTCATCAAAACTATGGTGATTTAGGAATGCTTCTCTTAAAATATTTTTCGAGCATAGTGTTAGCTCTAGAAGTCAAATCAAAACTACTATCGAGTTAATCCTAGCACACCTTGTTTCAAAATGTTTTGAAGAAAATATTTTTAGAGAGGTGGATGGATCACACTCTTGATCTCCATGTACCTAGATGAATGAGATATTAGAACCTCTTCCCTATGTGCAACAGATCAGGTAAACAAAACCTCAGTTGGAGTAAAAAGTGTACTAGATATGATTAAGGAGAATTAATGAAACAAAGCTGACAATCATCAAATAGCATATGTTCTTTAATATACTTGACTAGTAGAAGAATAAACCTACACTCATAAATCCTTTTTGAACAAGATTTAAAAGACTCAAACATACATGTGGCAAAGATTGCACTATACAAAATAGAGAAACATTTTCAGCACATACATACATTCATATGAGCATATAATAGTAATGATATGTTCAAGATGAGAAAACATAAGTGATAAACAAAGACGAGAGATACACACCAACCATCGACTTTATTAACAACTGAAATATTTACATAGGTAGGATGGATCAAAATAGTCTTATAATTAGAACCTTTTAGCCAAAACATGGATCCAACATTTTCTTTTTCTACTTCATCCAATATATAGTGTTTTACATTGGTTACATGCATTTATGGTCAACCTGATAGTCAGGGACACTCAAAACTAAGCCCTACAACTCCTCAAGGTGGATTTCTATCTCTATCTATTGATATACAAAACAATAAACATTTTACAAAAGATCCTATAATAAATGAAACAAACTTGCATAGAAAAAGTTCTTTGGTTGACTTGATTTTCACCTATATGATTACACTGCATCTTCCTCTTTATCCTTCCAATCTCTTTCTGATCTTCAACAATCCACTTGAATCAAGACGTTCACAAATCAACAATGATAAATGATCAACAAAATCATTGTATCCCGAGATAGACTGTAGATCCACAAAAAGGGTATCTAACTCCATCCAATGATCCATAAAGTATCTACCTTGTTTACAACCTTTTTCCATTATGAAAATATGAATCTGTGTCATATATGTTGCAAAATACGCTGCTACAGGTGTTCCTGTAGCACCAATATTTTCATGTGTATGAGACTGCGGGAACTTCCTGTAGCGCCATACAAAAAACTAGTTTTGATCCTTTTTAACGCCTTTCCTTGTCCAAGTTACAACCAATCATAACAAAAAGAGGAATGGGCACTTAAATACAAGGAAAAAAAAAGGTTCTTCTGTCATCAATCATCTTTCAGTTAAAATTTAGGGTTTTCATTGAAGGTGAAATTGTCAAATTGCGAATTCTCCTTGAAAAAATGATGTAGTTGCTTCTTCCAACAAATACAAATTGTTCCTTCTTGTTTTCTTGGTTTGAGAACGAGTTTGTATTCTCTTGGTCTTATCCCCTTCAGATCGTATCATAGGGTTTGGGCCTCTCTTATTCTTTTTACTATGTTTTCTTGTAGAAGCTTTGTTTTTCCCTGTAAGAGTTTTTGTATTTGTTGTCATACCTCCCTTCTTATACTTATTCCTTTCAATCTTAATAGCGGGAATTTTATTTATTTTTTATGGCTACTCTTTTGGGTTTGCATATTCTTCATCGATAATGATAACATTATCTTTAATGGCAGGGTTATACATTGCTTTGGATTTCAACCTGAATTTATTTCGATGCCTAGTGCTCCTTTTTTCTCATCAAAATCTTATATCTATAAGCATCGTCTTCATAGGAGTTTGAGATGGGAGAAATAATATTTGGGGAATGATCTTTAGGTTGTACATGATCTACAAATTTTTATGTTGTTTCAGGTTCTTGATCTTCCTTCAATACCCTAGGCTTTGCCAACCTTTTGGTCCTTCTAGAATAAGTCTTTTGAGCATATGTAAATGGATTCTTACCTCCACCTAGGATATGAGAAGACCCTATGTCTTCTTGCAGGATGGTTGGAGTAGCTTCCATTGACTCGTCTGAAATATTTAAACATTATTCTCTTTTACCCTTCCTTGGAATGAATGGTTGACTTGCATTGGGTGAATCTTCTTGATTAGTTTCAAGAATGTTATCATGCAACTGTGTGACAAGAGGATGTAATTGTTTCTCAAACACTGACTGGATCAAGAATTGATCCCATGTCCTCTGTGATTCTCCCAACTAGGCTTTAATAAGTATCTTAATCAATCCCTGATGATAAATTCCATGAGGAGGGGTCTTAGGGTTTGCTTGAATTTTCATAGGCATCTTATTTAGATCTCTTAAGAAGTAATATGGTAGACTCGTCCTTTGATTCCTGACAAATGAAGAAGGAAACATAGATGAAACAAAAACAGAACGGAATAATGTCCTTCACATGTGATGTATCGTTTAAGAATAAGGAAGGCCTCCATCCATTCATCAATAATCCAATACCTAGGAATACCATTGGCCCAATTGGGATCTCTATGTTCAGGTTTCAAGAACTGATATACATACCGTCCTGTAATAAATTTGTTTTTGAACCACTTTTTTCCATCGATAGGGAGGTTACAAGTTGCTGCTATGGACTCTTATGTAACTTGCATAACTAGGTTTGCAATTCGGTCCCTCTGTCCATTAAAACTTTCAACAAACGCCTGGGATGCAACATAATGATAACCATCTAACTTGGTGTAGTACAAATACCAACCAACTCGATCAAATATGAGTATGTTGTCTTCATATGCTTCCATAATCTCGGGCCCTTCATGCTCTTTTATTTTCA
Organism: Picea engelmannii; assembly: GCA_009831015.1. Classification (NCBI taxonomy): domain Eukaryota; kingdom Viridiplantae; phylum Streptophyta; class Pinopsida; order Pinales; family Pinaceae; genus Picea; species Picea engelmannii. The sequence continues at coordinate 61,275 of ML809236.1, forward strand.
CGTGTCCACCCTTACCCATATTAATTGTCACGACCAGAAGGTTGGTCTCTTTGCTGCAGAAAAGGGATATGCCTATTGTCTCGAGAAGGATAGGGGATTTGTTGGCTCTATGGATGAAAATTCAAATTTGACCATCTTTGCAATGTGAAATTGGAGTAACGAAATAATGCACCAGATTTAAAAGAACTGTCTTTTGAATAAACCTCATCTGCATGACATCCTGGACAAGAGACACGTATAGGTGAAAAGACCCCCACCTTCGCATGTTTTGATTGGAGATTGGGTACTTGATAACTTCCTTGAATCTTTCATCCAGCCAAGTAGGATGATCCACGTCCTAAAATTCATTCCAACCATCTGCATGATGATGAAACAGGGACAGGTGGAATTTCCTGTAGTGCCCTGCATAAACTTTTCCTTTGGCATGTTTGAAATGAAAATACTTGAAATTCTTTATCTAACTTACTAATGATGAAACATAAAATATGACATGACATATGACCTTTGATGAAAGGATTTGACACTTTAGATGATGTCATATGACAGTCTTACAGACATATGAATAATTAATCCTATCCCCTTTAATAGGACTAAGTAATCCTCATTTTCCCCAACATAAATACAAATTTGACCCAATTAATAAGCTTTTGCACCCTTAATCAAAATAATGATTAGGATTTATAGCTTTCATAAGAATTTTAAAATGGAGAAAATAAGAGATGAGAGATGAGACTTAGCAGAACAAAATAGGTGATAACAATGGCTCCATGGGGGATGGAGTTATCTTTGTGGAAATCCAAGAAATTTGAGTAGACCTGTGCCTTTTGTTCCTTCAATCTATCTACCATGTTATTCTACAGAGTGTAACTGTTTCAACTCCTAAAGTTGGGTTAAACATTATTCAAAACATAACAAACTGAAAAATAAAAACTAATACAGGAAACTGAAAAAGGATAAGTGCAATATTGCTCCATTGGGATATGGATTCCTTATTGTCCAACTAACACACCACACCAATATGTACAATGGAATTTGAGCCACTAATGGCTTTAGTAAAAGAATTTCTTCAGAAAATGCCCATTTACAGGGCCACCAAAAACCTCTTCACCTTCCAAATTTTGCAATAGGAAAGTATTGTTGTCCAAGACCTTATTCACCCTTAATGGACCTGACCACAGGCTATAAAACTTCCCATTATGGCCTTCTCTGCGAGCATCCCATTTTAAAACCAAATCCCCTGGTAGCAACTGCTCTGTTTTTTCTTTTCTATCAAAAATCTCTTTAACTTTCTGTTGATGTTGATGTGCCTTTTAAAGAAGTTTCTCTCTCGCCTGTTGCAATTCTCCAATCTAACAAATACTGCTTTCATTCCATATACTAACTGAAATTATAAAGTTCCAATTGCTCTATTTGTGCTAACACGATCAACCCACAAAGAATATTTCAATTTTGAATCCCAAACCCTTTTATTATCTTCCAAAAGTTTCTTAATGATCTTGACCATACTTTTATTGGATGATTCAGCTAGGACATTACCTTGTGGGTAATAAGAAGTATAATTCCTAAGCTTGATGCCATATTCCTCACAGAATGTTACAATGTTAGTTGATTTGAAAGCTGCAACATTATTTGTGATGATAACTTCTGGACAACCAAACCTAGATGAAACATTATCTTCAAGGAAAATTATGATTACCTTATCAATTTCCCTCAATGTAGGTACAACTTCAATCCACTTCGTGAAGTAATCTGTAGCTATCAAAATCCATCTATGTTGGCCACTATATGGAGGGTGAATCTCACCTATGAAATCCAAATCCCACTGTTGAAATGGTGCAGACACTTTTACGGGCTTGAGAGGTAAGAACTTAAGCTTCTATTTACCAGCAAACCTTTGGCATTTCTCACGTTCTCTAACCTTTGTACAAACATCATAAAATAGACTAGGCCAATAATACCCATCCCTAAGAATCTTATATGCAGTGGACTTCCACAAGTGATGTCCCCCACACACTCCTTCATGAAATTCTGACATGACTCTATGTGCTTCTTCTTCATCAAGAAACCTCAATAAAAATCCAGAAGGGTCCCCCCAAAATAAATTTTGATTATTCACACAATACTTAACAACTTTGAGTTTCAGGGATCTTACTTTAGACTTATCCATTCCTGGAGGAGCTTGGAAATTATGCAAAAAATAAAGGATATATATATACCATTCTGATTCAACGATCTTATGATTGACTTGAGAACTGTTGGTTTGAGGTTGTAAATTACTTGAATTATTACAAATGTAATCAATTCCCAGAGCTATGCAATTGGAATCAACTAGCATCTTAGCTAACCCCTGCCCTTTGACTAGCTTCATAGGATTGATCTCCATGTCATATTCAAGCAGCTTAGCTATCCATTTTCTTCTCTTTCCATCACTATATGGTTGAGTCAAGAAGTCTTTAATAACACTTGATGGTACATAAGCAATGAATTTGGAATGTAACATGTAAACTCTGAAAGACTTTACTGCTTTGACCAAAGAAAAATCTCACTTCTCCATGATATCACATTTCAACTTAGCATCCCGAAGTGCCCTGCTGAAAAAGGCAATGGGTTGTTCAAAATCCTCGAAATTTCTTTGCAGAAGGGAAGCTGCTAAAGTATCTTGAGATGTAAAATAAAAAATCTGGAACTCTTTTTCAAAATCTGGACTAATCAAAACATGGGCATCTGAAATAGCTTGCTTAATAGACTGGAAATAATCTTTGGCTTCAATTCTCCATTTGATCTCACTACCTTTCTTCAACATGTCAGTTATTTGTTTGACCAATTTAGCAAAGTTGGGAATAAACCTTCTGAGAAAGTTTATCTTCCCAAGGAAAGACTGTATTTCCTTCTTAGTTCTAGGGATAAAGATATTTTGAATAGCTATCACTCTAGCATGATCAATTTTAACTCCATCATCACAGACAATCTTCCCTAGCAATTGATCCAGGTGGATATTGGTGGCCACCTGCCTTTTTCGACGGGCTCAAAATAGTTTTCTGGCAATTTTGGCAATTTACTATTTTTAGCAGGTTTTAACTTCTGAGGCCATTTTGAGGGCCTAAATGAAGGTTTTTCGAGATCGAGGTTCTCAATGATAGCCAAAAGCATAATTGAGCCCCCAAAATGAATCTCCTCGACGATACCTTTCCAACGAGCTATCATACGCCTAAAATGGAGATCGTATACAAACGTTACGACCCCGGGAAGTTGATGTACTAACTTACCCAAACGGGGCCCACATGACTTTTGGCGCTTCATCTCCTAGGGTTAGGTTTTTGAATGTCTAGGAATTTTGTCATTCCTGTTTATTGTAAAAAGTCCTTCAGAGCCTCATTGTAATCATCTTCTTTCGAATGCGAGTAGTCGTCACATCTCTTCTCAGAGATAAGCTGCCACCATTCTAGCGAGTCTTTCACTCTGTATTTTTACAGTCTCTGTACATTTCTTTGATTAATAGAAATCATGTATTACTATATATATGTGTTTATGGTTGCATCTCTGATACATTTTTGTTATATTATTGAATATCTGCAATATCTTTGTGCATTTCTTTATTATATATCCGCTCTCATTTCTTGCCGAAAATAATCCGGATCAGTGGTATCAGAGCAGGCTTCTCTTGATCGTTTTTTCAGTGCATGTCCCCGACGAGGTCCGAGTATAGCAAGTTGGGTCTCGGGCTTGTCTCTGTTGAAGACAATCGCTCTCGCACACCCAAGAAACCCTCAATGACAGAAGAAAAGAAAAACGACGGAGCAGACGATCCTATCAATATGTTGCTTGAGCAAGCTCTCACGCGACAGAGGGATGAAATGATGGAGAATTTTGCCCACATCCTTCAACGCCTACCGATAGCATCAGGCGCATCTTCATCAAGTGGCCACTTTGGAGGCACCTCACCTTTCAAGGTACAAGTTAATTTTTATATTCCTGTATTTGAAGGACAGATAGATACAGAAGCCCTTGAAAAATGGTTAACTCTGCTAGAAGGTTATTTCTCTGTTCACAATTTTTCCGACAAAGAAAATATCACCTTCGCACTCCTTAAATATCTCCCTCATGTCAAACATTGGTGGGAAACTTACTGGGAGCAAAGTTCCACAGAGGAGTCTGGAATATATGGGGCCAATACCACTTGGGATTTTTTTGTGGATGCGATAAAAGAACAGTATTACCCTGTTGGCAACTATGAGGACCAGTACATGAGATGGACCACACTGCGGTAAGAGAGGGGCCAAGTAGTTCCAGAGTTCACCAATACCTTCCATACCTTGCACACCAAGCTGGGTATCAAAGACTCCGAGCGACATTTGGTTCTGAAATACCATGGGGCTCTACACAGATACATCCAGACTGAAATGGATTTTCTGGACATCTCATCACTCGGTGTTGCTTATCGATATGCTGTTAAAATTGAGCAGAAATTTAAGCACCAGAACAAATGGGAATTCGGGTCTGCAAATCCGCAACAACCAAATTATGACAAAGACGACCCTAACAAACACTCTCCTGAAAATTAGTCCAAGACATAGGAAAAGAAGGGTCACGGGAAGACAAAGAAGGACACTGGAAAATGGTGTGATTTCCACAAAATCCCTTGGCACAACACCGATGAATGTCGCTCAAAACAATCATTGGTGGTCGAGATCAAAGACAAGGAGCTGAACCCTGATTCAGAATCTGATTCTGAAAATACTGCTAAAGGACAGATCATTGACGCAGACCCCACTGTTATTGTCGCGACTGCAACAATTCAACCAGAAGAAACAATAGATCCTGAGGAGGGGGAGCACCTTTTTCATTCACAGATGTGGGTGAAGGGGACCCCGCTGCATTTTATTGTTGATAGAGGAATCCATAAGAACCTCATCTTAGCAGAGTTCGTCAAACAATTGGGATTGTCGACAACACCACACCTGCAACCATACAACGTCGGGTGGCTTCGCCAAGGACGAGATCTTCGTGTCAGCCAACAATGTCGATTGTCATACGACATCCAGCCCTTCAAGGACGAGGTATTATGTGATGTTTCCCCACTGGATGTCTGTGATGTTCTCTTGGGCCAACCATATATGTGGAAGCACCATGTTGTTTATGAGTTTCGACCTCGTAGTGTCATTGTTACTTTGGGGGGTCATCTCTACAGAATACCAGTGGTAGTTCTGACTACTGTTCCACCTAAAAATTTCCGCAAGGTAGTATCTCATACTGCAAAATTCAGCTTCTTCACAATCTGTTCAAAATGAGAACAAAAGGACACTGCAACCACTACAGCCTTGCCCCAAGCACCTTCTATCCAACAGAAGCAGGTCGACAAGGCTGCAACAAAGTGAAAAGATTCCTTCTGCACATCGTCCTCTCATGTATCTCGACTTGTTGAGAAGCCTCAACCGCAACAGGTTCATGATAGATTTCCACAAACTAAGCAGCGCGACGTCTCTAGCAAGACAAGCAACTCACCAAGATGCAGATTCGACAAATGCGTTTCCCTCTCCTCGGGGAACTCAACGCAATGGAGACCATTGCTTCCTAAGGAGGGAGGATTGATCCAAGTCGATATCGGTGGCCACCCACCTTTTCTGACTGGCTCAAAATAGTTTTCTGGCAATTTTGGCAATTTACTATTTTTAGCAGGTTTTAACTTCCGGGGCCATTTTGAGGGCCTAAATGAAGGTTTTTCGAGATTGAGGTTCTCAATGATACCCGAAGGCATTATTGAGCCCCCAAAATGAATCTCCTCAATGATACCTTTCCAACGAGCTATCATACGCCTAAAATGGAGATCGTATGCAAAAGTTACGACCCCGAGAAGTTGATGTACTAACTTACCCAAACGGTGCCCACATGACTTTTGGCGCTTCATCTCCTAGGGTTAGGTTTTTGGATGTCTAGGAATTTTGGCATTCTTGGTTATTTTAAAAATTCCTTCAAAACATCATTGTAATCATCTTCTTGTGAATGCGAGTAGTCGTCACATCTCTTCTTAGAGATAAGCTGCCACCATTCTAGCGAGTCTTTCACTCTGTATTTTTACAGTCTCTGTACATTTCTTTGATTAATAGAAATCGTGTATTAATGTATATCTTTGTTTATGGTTGCATATATGATACATTTATGTTATATTATTGAATATCTGCAATATCTCTATGCATTTCTTTATTATATCTCTGCTCTCATTTCGTGCCGAAAATAATCCACATCAATTTCCCTTGTTCTAAAGAAAAATGAGACCTTTTTGGATTTAAAGAAAGACCAAACCTTTTGCACTTCAGATATACTTATCTTAAATTAAGTATATGCTCCTCATAAGAGTTAGAGAATACATTAATTGCATCCAAGTAGATGATAACAAACTTATCCTTCGCTCCCACGAAGACAATATCCATGGCTCGCTGAAAAGTGGCCCCAACATTCACTTAACCAAAAGGCATTCAGGCATACATAAAAGTACCCCAAGGTGTTGTAAAAGTAGTCTTATCCATATCATCTGGATGAAAAACTACCTTATTGTATCCAAAGAACCCATCAATCATAGACAACCTACTAGATCCTACCACCCTCTGCAATATATGTTCCATTTTGGGCAATGGATAGTTGTCTTTCTGGGAACACCTGTTCAAATTTATGAAATTGACTCAGAGTCTGAATATCCAGTAAGAATACCTCAAGGGTACAATGATCTTAGCATCTAAAAGATTCTTGACTTCCTTCTCCATAATAGGTAACAAAAGATGATTAATCTACCTTAATTTCTTCTTGAAAGGTTTTACATTATCCTTCAAAGGTGTCTTGTGTTGAATTATAGTTTCATCAAAGTTCCTAAGATATTCATATTTCCATGCAAAAACATCAATAAACTCCTTCTACAGTTCTTCATATTTATCTCGGTATTTTGATGATAGGAATTTTGATAATTTAACATGCTTGGGATTTGCAACAGTCCCAAGATTGAAATCAGTCACCTCTGCTTATTTTTTTGGATCAAGGAACTTCACAGGAACATCATTATGATCAAAAATCATTTCAAGAGGCATTAGACATTTTGGGATATGATTAGTGGGAAATTGCAAAATCTTATTCCCAACAATCATATTATGAAAATTTAAATTATGATTGTCCTCATCTAAATCTTCATCTTGATCAATATGAATTGAAGAAAAATCATCTATAGCTTCAATGAACCTTTGGATTTCAGAATCTTCCTCAAATACTCTCCAATGCTTTACATTGTCTGGAATCGAAGGCCTGTACCAAACCTCAACCTCATATTTCATCTTTGGGGGTAAAGTAGGTTTAAAAGTACTTGTTTCCACAACCAGTGAATCAACGTGCTCATTCTAATTTCTTGGAATATATACAAGGTTGAAAGACATAAAAAGTCTTCAATGACGTCCCATACCTCATTTATGTAATCTTTCAACCGAATGTTCTTATTCTGATATACATCTCTGACCTGTTTTACAATGAGTTTTGAATCCCCATGGACCTTAAAATGTTGAATTTTCATTTCTTTAGCTACCCTAAGACCCATCAACAATGCCTCGTACTCTGCAGTTTTATTTGTTGTATCAAATTCTAACTTGTAAGACGGGGTAATGACTTCATGATCAGGAGAAATCAACACTACACCTGCCCCTGCACCTTCTTTGGATGATGCTCCATCAAAGTATAATTTCCATAGAAGATTTTGATTTTCAACAGACTGTTGAGCAACAAATGGTTTTGTCAAAGGAAAAGACTGTTGAACATCATTATCAATATGAAATATAGAGAATCCCAAATACACATCAACTACATAGATAGGATGATTTATATAATGATCATTGTCACTGATAATATATGATAATTGAGCCTCATGATAGAGTCTTCTAAATTCTCCTCCAAAAACAGGTATAGTGGCATAAGAGAGATCCATTTGAAGAGATCCCCCAAGCTTATTACACCAATATCTGGACAACAACATACCAAACCTTGGAGGAATATCAGCTACAACTATATCCATGACTAAAATTTTGGCTAGGATTTGAGATAATGAAACATCAAGGTCTTTGATAACCCCCAAGCATTTGACTTTTTTGGAATCAAAAGAAAAGAGGTCATGGTATGCTTTAGTGATTTCTAGCCCCAATTCTTCCATGACAAAATTTGGCATAATATTATGGGAGGCTCTAGAGTCTAACAAACAATTATGAAGGATTTTGTCATGGATATTTAAGGAGACATAAAAAGGTGGAGTGGAGTCATCTCTCTCTTCTCAATTGGCCCTAAGACAATAGTAGGTTTTTCATCTTGGTGATTAATCACATCCGAAACAAGATCTGTGATAGAAGAAGTTTGTAACCATTTCAAAATCTGACTCCTATAAGAATTAGTTATAGCCAATTCCGTCAAAGTAATAGGAATTTTGATCTTACTTATCTCATGTTCTAGACTGAAAGGAGATGAGGATTTGTCTACTTCCGAGGCTGATATTTTCAAAGATGGTTGTACTTTCTTTCTTTCAGGATTTTTGTTGCACGTTTGTACTATTGGGGAAACAATTGTATCTTTTTGAGGAGTGGGTTTAACATGAGCATATTTGTCTTTATGAGGAACATATTTAGCATGTGTTGATTTATATCTAAGATTGTACCCTTGTTGATCTGTGTTGCAAAGCATATTATCTAGACCTTCCCCAGCCTGTGCATTCATTGAATCTTCATATTCATTTTGTGTTAGGTGACTGAAAACAATCTCATCTCTGAACAAATGAATATCTAAATCTTCATCTACCTCTTCAACTTACTGATTTTCCTCAATATAATTATTTTGTAGAGGTGTCTGGATTTTCTGATCATCATTATTCTTCTTGTATCTCTGCATGATCTGAGGGTTATAAGGTCATCTATATTTATTTGTATTTCAATTTCTTTCTTGAGGTGTGTTGTTCCAGAGTTTGTACTTAAGGCTTAGAAGTACAGTGTCTAGGCATCCAAAAGTGAGTAAAGGGTAAAGAAAGAAGGAACGTCAACCTTCGGCAAGGGAAACTAGGGATGATTCTTGTGTTGGC
>ML809236.1:71401-89379 GCA_009831015.1 Picea engelmannii
CCATATTCATTTGAATCAATGCCTCGGCATTACCTCCACTATCAATGCCTAGCAGATTACCATCTATAGAACTGAAAGCCTCTTCTAAGGATTTCGTTACCCTCTTGGCTTCCAGCTTACCTTCTGAGATGTTGTGCTCCCATTCCTTTAATAGAATATTTCCTCTGGTCTTCTCTGAAATGGGAAACCTAGGAATACTTCCCGATTCCCTGTTGTTTGTAGCTATCACGGCCTCTTGAAAAGTGACTCATGCTGCTCCAGCTTCTCTTTCTCTAACAGATCAATTTTCCACAACTTGATTAACAAGAAAGCAGTTGTCCCGAATCGCCTCTACCTTGGCGAGTAAATTTCGCTGGGCCGCAGAAACTCTTCTCCGAATCTCCGTCGCCTGGGACTGGAACATCCTGATATTTATAACTTTACTTTCGACGATTTCCACACTGGCCTGTAGCTCTTCGATCAAGTCTTTTTGCTGGCTCGCTTGTATCTGACCATTCCGAACCACCAGCTCTGCTTGTTCGAGCTTAGTCTTGAGCATCTCTATCTCACTTTTATCAGCCAAACTTGCTTTCTCTATTCCTACACTCGCCTAGTCTTTGGCAGCCTCCGTTGTTGTGGCTAGTCTGGCTTCTAGGGTTTTGATGAGGCAATTTTTTCATTTCAGCTAGTTTTTCAAAACCCCGACTGAAAATTGGTTCGTTGTGGCATATGCCCCTAATGTCCCAGCTATTTCCATCGTGAACTGTTCATTCTTCTAATCCTTCCCATCAGTCAATACTTTGTATTTCTTGGCTGTCGATTCCCCTTCCTAATAGAATTCCCTCTTTACCATTTCCTTTCTCTTCTTATCAAAGAAGAACTCATTTGGAGGGAGCTCTTCCACCCTTATAGGCCTCAATTCTTCATTTAAGATCCACCCTGCGTCAATATTTCCTTGAGTTGACTGCAAGGGAGTAGCGGATGCGATAGGATCTCCGATTTGCTTCGCAGATTGTCCCAGAGTAGTAACCAGAGATTGCTTCTTCGGTGGGTCGGGAGTCTTTATCTCTGCTTTCAGACTCTTAGTTTGCTCTTCCCCTTCCTGGTGTTTTTCTTGACCGGGAGTCGCATCCTTGGAGCCTTCGGCATCTTTTTGTTTCACCTCTGTTGTACTCGGATTCTCAACCCGTAATACTGCAGGAAGACAACTGCGTTGATGTTCTTGGAATTTCATAACATCGGCCCTCTCTTCAGGTGCCAAGGTTTGTATCCGAGCTAAAATCTCGGCATAAGATATTGCGCCTCAGAAAATATCATCCGAGTGCTAATTTTCGTGTTCAAATCTCTTGAGTCTGCAACTGGCCAAATGATTACTCATGACCCTTTGCGGATCGTGCTTCCTGAATTCAATAAGAACCAATTTTAGGTCTTCCAGGGCTGCTGCCTCAGCTTTAGCATGCTCGAAATCTAACAAAGAATATGAATTTAAATGAACAGGAAAAGATGGCCATACCTTCATTGAGTATCCCTTAAGCTCCTTGCTTATGCCACCGATTACTGTTTGTCTAGAAACTTCACGACAAGCCAGCTTGTCGGGGATGAATAATGGAAATGCATGCGGGGGAACAGAAGCCCCAAAAACTCTGATATATGAGAATTCGGCTTCTACATACTAGTCAGCTATACTGCTCAAATTCATCACTATACTGTCCGAGATCCTGGGTGGCGGGTGGCCGAAAATAGTGACATGCAGCGGTACCATCACCCAGTTGAAGATTTCATATACGAAATATGCCGCTTTGTTTTCCCACAATTTCGAATGATAGACGTGGATGGGCTCGGCCTCTGCTGGAGTCCAACTCTAACTCATTAAGGGAAATGGTGTTAGAAAGCACACGACATCCATAATGTATGCAGACATAAAAAATGAAGAAATCTTTCCGCTCTCTTTCTGTGCCCGATACTTTGTAACCCGACTGGTCAAGCTATCAAACAACATTTTCGCCCAGTCGAAGGAACAACCTTCGGCGACTTGATGTATTAGAGGCACCCATTGAAGAAAGAAATGTGAGGTGTCCTCTCTCCCGTATAATTTGCATGTCATCATAGCTACATACTTGTACTGTGGTTCCAAGGAAGCTATTGAATATGTATCGTTACTGTCTGCCCTGAACTTCACAGGGTGCGAAACCCAATCTCTTATTAAGCTAGACATAGTCTTGTCATACTGCACACATTCCTTCTGTTTGAACTTCTCCAAGAATTCGACATCATATGTAAGGTCGGACGTCGTGGGAAACTTGTACATAGCTTGTAGATGTTCAGGTATGAAAGTCCCGATGGTGACCTTCTACTCATTGATGATGGTTCTGGTTGGTATGTCCACATGGTCTAATGCCCATCGAACCATATCATAGTAAGGGAGAAGATGTGGCCTGGCCGCTACTTTATGCATTCCCGATTGAATGACGATCTTATATTTGGTGGTTATGTCATCTTTTTCATTGTCGCCGGAATCATCAGAATAATCCACTAATTCAGCCTGCAGAACATCAGAAACGAACGACCAGTTCGGGACAGATTCGACACTTCGAGGTGAAGTATCAGCGACGTTGTCCAAACCTTGTCCTGAAAACTCAACGCTGGCTTTAGATGCTTTTCGCGGGGCCATGACGGGGGATCCTGCTTTAGCTCTTCTGCGATAAAAATATGTATACATACAGAAGTTAGCTCGCTGAGAAAGTGTGCTCTGCGTAATATAGAAATGAATTTGTTATAATGAATAACAGCTCTAAATATTCAAGAAATTGGTACTTTTTAAGAACAGATCGGTCAAATCACGTTTAAAAATAAATTTAGCGATAAAAACCCAATCTTTATTTGTCGATTCTCCTTATTTCTAATTAATGCCATAAATTTTGGCGGTTCGAAATGTCAGTTGGCGTAAGAAAGAATTAAGATTGCCTCGTAAATTGTGCATGCATCAAAACATGAGAGATATTGATTTAGCTTAATTAATCCGGTTTTACCAAAGTTAATTAATCTTTTGGTACTCGTTGTATCGGGAATTTTTGCTTTAACCCTTTGAACCTCTAACACCCGAAATTGCGATGATTGACTTTGGTTAATAAAAAAGTAATTGTGATTAGGCGCTTAATTAATTACGTAATTATTTATATCGCCATATCGTGACTCGAAGCTTCGAAGGTATAACTTCCGGGAAGTTTGCATGCCGAGTTGCGAAACCGCGAGATCGCGATGATATGTTTTAATTAAAAGGGAGGATAAAATCGGATTAAGTGTTTAATTAATTATGTTCATATCTTTATCGCGACTTCCCGACTCGGGGCTTATACAATGTAGCTTTTTAAAAGAGAACACGCCGAGTTGCGAATTTTCGACAAAACTTAACCATGGCTAAGCTTTTACCTTTAACCTTGACACGGGTTACTAAAACAAGAAATTTGTGGTTTCGGCTATCAGGGTTATGGCAATAAGACTTTTGGATTTAGTGAACGCCGAGACGCGAAAACCCGAAGATGTTTAATCGTGATTTAGGAAAATTTTACTCTCATTACTGCCCTGGGTAAAATTTTAAAACGATTTCGCCGTTTTGTTGCTCGGGACTTGTGAACTACGTGATCTATAGCATCCAACATACGAAATCCCAAGGTAGAACAAAGGGGGAAATTTTTTGACGAAAAGTAGAACTCGCCCCGAGAGTACAATAACTATCACCGCTTGCGTGATAAGACTTCAGATATTTTGAAACCACAGATGGAAAATACGAAAACCATCTTTCAATTTCGAGCATTAAGACATGAAATTCGAGATGGGATAGAAAAAACAAAGGCAGCTCCAACAAGGTGTATTCCATTTTTGTTTTTCCAATCTGAGTTTAGACAAATCAGATGACATTTCCTCCATTTTTCTTGCCATCTCCTCCAAGGAAATATTCTATTTTTTGTATTTGATGAAGAAGACTTATATTCTTCCTTTTTCTTTCCTTTATTTGATCTCTTCTTGAGTTGTTTTGATTCTAGAATGCTGGATTCAAATTCAAGAGTTGAATCTTGCATGTCATCCAGAGTGGTTGATCTTCTTTCCCTTAGTAGAAAACAAAAACCAACATCAAAGGCCAAGCATAAGTGACCTTTGCTAACCTTTCAACTGGCCTGATATCATTTGGTATTTTCTGGTACATCCGATTAAATCTATGACAGAATTCAGAGACATACTCCCCATTCTTTCTTTGAAGATTGTTGAATTATGTCATGTAATACAAATCATCTTTCTTGTCTCCCCACTTTCTCAATAAAGTAGCATCAAGGTTCATGATGGTAGTAATAGAGTTAGCTCTAAGGTTCCTGAACCACTTCCTCACTTCTCCATCTAAACTTTGAACAAAAATCCTCATCCACACATCATCATAATCCACTTGAAAATTGTCAACAAAGGAATAAAAAGCTGTTAAATGCTCCTCTGCAGTTGTTTCCCCTTCATTGTCAAACCTTGGAAGGTACGTCATGTAATCATTTCCTGGGAGAGGATGAAGATTATTTGGAAATACTAAAGGTGCATATCTAGCAGCCCTTATAGCATCCATTGGATTGGGAGGTGTTGCACCAGCCATGGTTTGACCACATAAAGGTTGATTTATGTGTGGTGATTTTGGTGATTGTGGTGATGAGGGATTAGAGATGTTCACTAATTGAATATTTGGAGAAGACTAGAGAATTTCTTCAACAAGTTTTTCAGCAACAAGGATATTAACTTGCAAGATAAGATTTGGTTTCTCTTCTTGAATTTCTTCAAGGATTGGGATATTTTCTAAGGGAATGTACTTTGTTTCTTCAGAGAATTCAAATATTTCCTTGGATTTATATCTACTCTCAGGATAGGGTGTGTAAAATGATTTTGGTTCAACAAATTCCTCTTTTCCTGAGGTGGATTCTTCAGAAGGAGGTAAAAGAAACAGTTTATCATATCCTAATTTTCTAAGAGATTTGGATTGTTTTAGAATCTTCACAGGGTCTGAAACAAAAGACACATCTAGAGATTCTGGATGGGCTCTAGTCCCCTTTCTCTTTGGAGCCAGAGTGTCTAATGTGGAGTCACCAGGTGAAAATATAATGCAGTCAACTGTGTCTAGTTATAGTTTCACCATATACAACTAGATCTATAAAATTATGTCGTTCTACCCAGGGAAAATATCATCATTTCAGTCCCCGACAACAGTGCCAAAAGATGTTAGCGCTAGAAGTCAACTCAAGACTGTTATTGAGTTAAGCCTAGCACACCTTGTTTCAAAATGTTTTGAAGAAAATAGTTTTAGAGAGGTGGAGGGATCACACTCTTGATCTCAATGTAGCTAGATGAATGAGCTATTAGAACCTCTTCCCTATGTGCAACAGATCAAGTAAACAAAACCTCAGTTGGAGTAAAAAGAGTATTAAATATGATTAAGGAGAATTAATGAAAAAAAACTGGCAATCATCAAAGAGCATACATTCTTTAATATACTTAACCAGTAGAAGAATAAACCTACACTCAGAAATCCTTTCTAAACAAGATTTAAAAGACTCAAACACACATGTGGCAAACATTGCACTATACAAAATAGAGAAACCATTTCAACACATACATACAGTCATATGAGCATATAACAATAATGATATGTTCAAGATGAGGAAATAGAAGTGATAAACAAATATTAGAGATACACACCAACCATCGACTTTTGTAACATCTGAAATATTTACATAGGTAGGATGGATCAAAATAGTCTTATAATTAGAACATTTTGCCAAAACAGGGATCCAACCTGTTCTTTTTCTACTTCATCCAATATATAGTGTTTTACATTGGTCACATGCATTTATGTTCAACCTGATAGTCAAGGGAACATCAAAACTAATCCATACAAGTGCTCAAGGTGGATTTTTGTCTCTATCTAATGATATACAAAACAATAAAAAAATTACAAAAGATCCTATAATAAAGGAAATAACCTTGCATAGAAAAAATTCTTTGGTTGACTTGCTTTCCACCTGGATGATTACACTACATCTTCCTCTTTATCCTTCCAAGCTCTTCCTGATCTTCAATGATCCACTCGAATCAAGACTTTGACAACTTAGCAATGATAAATGATTAGTAGAATCATCGTATCGCAAGATAGATTGTAGATCCACAAAAAGGGTATCTAACTCTATCTAATGATCCATAAAGTATCTACCTTGTTTATAGCCTTTTTTCATTATGAAAATATGAATCTGTGTCATATATGTTGCAAAATCAGCTGCTACATGTCTTCATGTACCGCCAATATTTTCCTATGTATGAGACTGCGGGAACTACCTATAGCTCCATACAGAAAACAAATTTTGATCCTTTTTAACGCCTTTCCTTTCCCAATTTACAACCAATCACAACAAAAAGAGGAATGGGCACTTAAATACAAGGAAACTAAAATGTTCTTCCATCATCAATCATCTTTCAGTCAAAATTTAGGGTTTTCATTGAACGTGAAATTGTTAAACTCTGAATTCTCCTTGAAAAACTGATGTAGCTGCTTTTGCCAGCAAGTCCAAATTGTTCTTTCTTTTCTGCTTGGTTTGAGAACGAGTTTGTATTCTCTTGGGCTTATCCCCTTTATATTGGATTGTAGGGTTTGGGCCTCTCTTATTCTTTTTACTTTGTTTTCTTGTAGAAGCTTTGTTTTTCCTTGTAAGAGTCTTTCTATTTGTTGTCAGACTTCCCTTGTTATACTTATTCCTCTCAAGCTTAGTTGCAGGAATTTTATTGATTGTTGATGGCTCCTCTTTTGGGTTTGTAGATTCTTCATCGATAATGATAACCTAATATTTAATGGCATGGTTATAGATTTCTTTGGATTTCAACCTGAATTTATTTCGAGGCCTGGTGCTCCTTTTTCTCATAAAAATATTATATCTAGAAGCATCGTCTTCAGAGGAGCTTGAGCTGGGAGAAATGATATTTGGGGAGTGATCTTTAACCTGTACATGATCTACAAATGTTTCTGTTGTTTCAGGTTCCTTATCTTCCTTCAATACCCTATGATTTTACAACTTTTTGGTCCTTCTAGAATAAGTCTTTTGAGCATATGGAAATGGATGCTTACCTCCACCTAGGATATGAGAATACCCTTTGTCTACTTGCAGGCTGGTTGGAGTAGCTTCCACTCACTCATCTGAAATATTTAAACATGCTTCTCTTTTACCCTTCCATGGAATGACTAGTTGACTTGTGTTGGGTGAAGCTTCTTGAATAGGTTCAATAATTTTATCATGCAATTGTGTGACATGAGGATGTACTTCTTTCTCAAACCTTGACTGGATCAAGAATTGATCCCATGTCCTCTGTAATTTTCCCATCTCGACTTTAATATGTATCTTAATCAATCCCTGATGATAAATTGCAATGAGGAGGGGTCTTAGGGTTTTCTTGAATTTTCATATCCATCTTATTTAGATCTCTTAAGAAGTAATATGGTAGGCTCATCCTTTTGATTCCTGATATATGAAGAAGGAAACAAAGATGAAATAAAAACACTGTGGAATAGTGCGATTCAATAATCCATCTATTCATCAATAATCCAATCCCTAGGAATACCCTTGGCCCAATTGGGATCTCTAGGTTCACGTTTCAAGAACTGATTTACATCCCCTCCTGTAATCAATTACTTTTTGAACTACTTTTCACCATGGGTAGGGAGGTTACAAGCTGATGCTATGGACTCTTCTGTAACCTACATAACCAAGTTTGCAATTCGGGCCCTCTGTCCATTAAAAATTTCAACAAACGCTCGGGCTGCAGCATAGTGATAACCATATAACTTGGTGCAGTACAAATACCAACTAGATTGATCAAAGATGAATATGTTGTCTTCATATGCTTCCATAATCTCAAGCCCTTCAAGCTCTTTTCTTTTCATGTTTCCAACCTTACCCATATTAACTGTCACGACAAGAAGGCTGCACTCTTTGCTGCAGAAAAGGGATATGCCTGTTGTGTCGAGAAGGATAGGGGATTTGTTGGCTCTATGGATGAAAATTCAAATTCAACCAGCTTTGAAGTGTGAAACTAGAGTAACGAAATAATGCACCAGATTTAAAATAACTTTCTTTTTAATAAACCTCATCAGCGTGACATCCTGGACAAGAGACACGTACAGGTGAAAAGACCACCACCTTCGCATGTTGTGACTGGCGAGTGGGTACTTGATAACTGCCTTGAATATTTCATCTAGCCAGGTAGGACGATCCACGTCCTCAAATTCATTCCAACCATTTGTGTGATGATGAAACAAGGACATGTGGAAGTTCATGTAGCGTCCTGCATAAACTTGTCCTTTGGCATGTTTGAAATCAAAAGACTTGAAATTCGTTATCTAACTTAGTAATGATGAAACATAAACTATTACATGACATATGACCTTTGATGAAAGGATTTGAAACTTTAGATGATGTCATATGACATTCTTAAAACATATGCATAATTAATCCTATCCCCCTTAATAAGACTAAGTACCCCTCATTTTTCTCAACATTAATACAAATTTGACCCCCTTAATAAGATTTTGCACCTTTAATCAAAATAATGATTAGGATTTATAGCTTGCATAAGAAATTTAAAATGGAGAAACTAAGAGATAAGAGATGAGACTTAGTAGAACAAAATAAGTGATAACACATAGAAATAAAATTCTAAAGCAAATCAAGTAATTCCTTACCTTTCTTAAGGTCCAATAAACTAAATTTGGTCTCCATGAACATTAAACACCATCACCATCAACATATTAAAATTTGTAGTGTAAAATGATATATATATATATATATATATATATATATATATATATATATATATGGTTTCCAGGAAAAAAAATGTACTTTCTATTAAGGAAATAGTCCGTACATTCAAAAGGTGTGAAGAGCGCATACAAAAGATGGTCTAAAGACCATTCCAAGCAGCAATACCGCAATTGTTTTCTGAAAAGTTTTCAAATAAAAAGGAACTTTTCTACTTTTCAATAAAAAGGATCTTATCTACTTTTCAATTAAGAGAACTAATTTTTAAAAGAGAGAGTCTTCAATCCGGGCAATGAGATTTCCCCCAGTAAATTCCTCTCAAACAAGAATGTTTTCCATCAATGGTAATGTTTATTTTGAGAGGGAGTCGGCCTATAAATTTAACTCCCAGAAAATGTGTGAGAAATGGAGTTCCTCAAATGATCTAGAAGTTGTTCGTATTTGGATTAGATTCGTCCGGAGGAACTGAGACTCTTGTTTCATCCATTCAATGCATAATTTTTAGTCTCCATTCAATGCATAATTTTGAGTCACCACGAATGTGGCATTTTTGAATTTATTTTTTTGCTACCAACCTTAAGAGTACTAAGAGAGCTGAGAACTCAGCCAGATTGTTTGTACCTTTACCAATGCTTTCTTTCCTTGCAATAAAATGTATCGTATTAAAATATATGTAGAAGCCCAGTCCAAATATTTTTTTAGATCCTTGGCACGCCCTGTCAAAGTATGGCCAAGGATTTGACTAATCAACTACCATCGGGGAGAGATGGTTGGGTTATGATTTTGTATGATTGGGATGAAACCGATGGAATATGTTCGTTTTTGGATCGGATCCAGTCCATTGTTGTCATAGGGGTGATATATTTTTCCGATAGTATATTTTTCCACATAGTTCCTGGGTAAGAAAAACCCACAAGGATTTGGCAACAAGAGTCAGGCTGAATTTTACTTCATTTTTCAGTCCCCAACCACCGCATTATTTTGGAATCGAGATGCATTTCCAACTTACCAAGTGCATATCCTTATATTCTGATTTTATTTTCCATGGGTAGTTAAAACAAAGTTTTCGGATGCAGGTGAGAATACCTTTTGGAATTTGAGCTAGCAGAATCTCGAAAACAGGAATTTCCTCTAGAAATAATTTGATGAGCATGAGTTTTCTTCCCCTGGATATCGAATGGTTACACCACTAGTTGAATTTTTGTTCCACCTTTAAAACTAGCCATGACCAATATTTTATGCCGTAATTATTTGGCTTAGTGAAAATACCAGATACATGATGCCCTCTCTATTGGAACACACACACACACACACACACACACACACACACACACACACACACACACACACACATAACTTTAGACTTTAATAAATTTCATTCTCGTTTCAATAAAAACAGTGTGCGCTTAATTATCACCATCGATGAAGTCTCCCATTAAATCAAATGATCCTAATCTCTTAAGAATTATGGAGGCACTTACTCATTAACGAGTCAAATAACTAAAAATACTACATTTGAGAAATTGAGCTTCGGAGTTTCTCAATACAGGCATTTCAACATACAACAATTCCAAAGTCCCGATAGTCGAAATCGCGAAATTGTCTTAACGTCTAAAACCATATTAATTAAGGATTAAGAATGATTAACGACAATCATTCCAAGTGAGATCCTAGACCACCGCCGAAATCTTATTCATTAAGGAAAAGTAAATGCTTCGTCAGTAGAAGTATTGGAAAATCGATGCAATTAAAGGAAAAGGATATTGAATTTCCGATTTCATTGGGCGTTTTCACAAAGCAGTAAGTTTTCAAGGTAGTAAACTTTGTGCATTTCCTGTGAACAGATAACAGAGCTCTGAAACCTGATATCATGGCTCCTCAAAAAGCAACTAAAGCGCCTGGCGAAGGATCGATCCAGAACACAAATATCTTTTCTGACACCTTGCCCAGAAGCATAAACGTCGTTAAATCCTGAACGCAAGTGTTCAATATTCTGCAGTATGAATTGGTCAATTGCCCTGACGACTTAGGTGATGATGAGACGGAGGACCTATCTACCAAATACAAAATTTTTGCCCAGTCAGAACTACATAAGATTAAGTGACGTGGCCTAGGCTCTTGCCCTACAACGATATGATCGATTGGGCATTGGAGAATGTGGATATCCCTACCAGAACCATTTTCAATTCACAAAAGGTTATAGTTGTGTATTTTAGGCCAGAACATCTACAGGTGATGTACAAATTGTCTTTGGTATCCAATTTCGTTTACAATGCTAGTTTCCTAGTAGATTTTAACAAGAAGGAATGTGACCAATACGGAAAGAACCTTCCCGATTTAATTAAAGACTGGTACTCTCACCCCGAGAAGTTCAGAGCCGATTCCCATGGTATATACCCAGTTGTCGCACTAGAATCTTGCATAATGTACATAGCAATGATGATGTGTAGACTCTACGAGAAGGAAAACACAACCCATTTCTCTTTACCATGGGTACCTATTATGCACTCAGTAGTAGAGGGATATTCTTTTGATTGGGCCAATATATTGTCAGACAGTTTGGTTCAAGAGATTGCAAGATATCAGTCACTAAGAGCCAGGGGGAAACCGAACCAATTTTTCATGTCGGCTTATATTATGGACGTCGTCTGTCTTATGACGCCTTTTCCGCTGATGGGTTGGAGCTGGACCCCAAGTAGTGTTGAACCCATACACATTTATCATTCGAAGCTTTGGGAAGACAAGGTGAAATATTTCTTTTATGAAATCTACAACTCGGTGGTGGTGCCAATGCACACCGC
Organism: Picea engelmannii; assembly: GCA_009831015.1. Lineage (NCBI taxonomy): Eukaryota > Viridiplantae > Streptophyta > Pinopsida > Pinales > Pinaceae > Picea > Picea engelmannii. The sequence goes on from ML809236.1 coordinate 83,013, forward strand.
TATATATGGTTACCCACCTCCCATAATTTTCAACAAAATTGTGACCAATCTAGGCAAGATAGCATACTGGTACATCAAGGAGCATTTCTCCTACATTAGGGTTTTTGGCTCTTTGGTTCCTCCACATGCTCTGCCTCTATTTTTACCATATCGCTTGGTGTGTCACGAAGTATCACATCACACTGTGCATGGGGGAATTAGCAAGGAGCTGAAAGTAGTACAAAAGAAGGTATGGCTCGTTTTTCCCGTGCAAATTGGTACATTTTCTATGCTGGACTTAGGCCACTTGAAAGTTGAAGCCGCAGCCTAGGAAGAAATCAAGTTGGTTGATATTGAATTTAAGAAGCACGATCTGCAGAAGATCGTAGGTAACCACATGGTCAACTGCAATCTGAAAATATATGAACATGAGAATTCTCCTCAAGATGAAATATTTCGAGGAGCGAGGTCCTATCAAGAGGTTTTGGATCGAATTCAAGCTCTAACACTAGATAAAATGGCCGAATTTTATAATTTCCAGAAACATTGAAGAAATGGCCTCCCCAAATTATTTCAAGGGGAAATACCGACACCTCCAGCCACACAGAAAATGAAAACCCAAGGGTTAGAAACGGGGAGCTCTAGTGGACAGGATGCCCGAGAAAATTTGGAGGAAATTGAGACCTTGATAGAGAAGGCAAAATAAAAGCCACAGTCCACATCCGGTACACCAACAACTAACACCGCTGGGAAGAAGACATCCACTGATATAGGTAGTCATATCAAATTTATCACACCTTTAAAGTTTAGTAGAGGGAACTCGATGGCCGAAGTTATATTCATAGGAGACCTTACACCCATTTCATCAACAGAGATGCCTCCTTCGTAATTATTCTTCAGTAAGAAGAGAAGGGTTGTGGTAAAGAGAGAAACACATCAGAAGGAGGGTTCAGCTGTTAAAAGACATAGGGTGTTATTAGATGTGCAGGACCTAGAAGAATAAGACTTCACTACAGAGGTCACAGGCACGCTGGGATATTTCGCGACAACAAACCCGTTTTCAGTGAGTAGCCTGAAGGAGAAGTTGAAGCAGAAAGATATGTTGATAGGAAAATTGCAAAATCAAATGAAGACGGTGGAGAAGAATGTCAGGAGTGAGATCGACAAGGAAGTCCAACAGCTCAAATCCAGTCTTGATGAGATGCAGAAAAAGTCATAGATAAGTAATGAATTAGTCAGACAACTACAAGCGAAGGTAAGCTTAACCGAAAAAGTGGTAGTGGATATATCATCTTTCCAAACCAAAGCTCTAGAGGTACATAAGGAAATAGAATCAGTGCAGCGAAGCCTTTTCAACAAGGTGAACGCTATCCAAAATCATTTGCAAGTGGTAAATCAATCCTTAGATAACATTTGTTTAAGAGAGCGAGAAGTTATTGTTGCTCAGGTAACTTTCCAGGAAGCAGTTGTATTGTTGGCTAGAGAAGGAGTGCCTATGGTTTCCAGGTTGTATGTTTCAGAACAAACCAGAGGCAATATAATACTCAAGACCTTTGAAGCCAATATAGCCGAAGGTAAAAATATGGCTAAATAAGTCAAAGAGGCTTCTAAAGAAGCTTTTCAATTACTCAACAAAGAGTCATTAGGCCTCGGAAAATATGATAGCTCTGAAATACTGGGACACAATGATATAACCAAGCATCAACTTAATATCAAGAAAAACATGGAAGAGGCTCAGGCTGAAATCTTGCTATTAAAACATAATTATATTACTCAGATAGATAGATGGTCGGTGAAGCCTAATGTGCAGCTACAGTCCATAATTTCAGAGGACAAAAGAATGGAAGACAAATTGCCTAAATTAGAAAAGAAATTACACGTTTTTGAAGAAAATGACTTAACAAAACCCTCCAGGTTGGTTGCACAATTTGTGAGCAAATGTGTTGAATGTATCAAACAAGGAAAGGACAACACCTCCGAAAACCAATGAGGTAGTCTGTACAGATTGTGATTAGAGATTATCTATTTCTGAGCTGGAAAATAGGAAAGAAAAATGCCTATGCTAGCATGACGAAAAGACAAAAAATGCAAGTGAAGTGCTTCAGATTTCACTTTTTATAATCTTTACTATTTTAGAAATAAGGAGAATTCCAACCGTTTAGGGTTGAGAACCTTTTGTATAAATATTAATTTAGAAGAATGAACAAAGGTTTCTTCTTGTCGTATTGTAACTAAGAAAACTCATCCTTTGTGAGTATTAATACAAGTCCAGACAGGGAGTCCAAATTTTGTGCAGTTTGAGTTATGTGCCCTTCTTGTATTCCAGTTTTCCATTTTTCTTTATGTTACTCCTCGATAAGTGAATGACTGCAATTTAGTACAACACATACTGTGATCATATTTCATTTAATTATCTGATAAGAAAGAATTTTTTCCTCTGTATTTGCTATTAGCAAATACAAGACCTGTAAGCTACTTGGATCGATATATCATATATCTTTTCAGGGGTGCATTTCACTCTTTATTCTACTATAAACAAGGTTAGATTATTCTATCATTGATGCCTTAACTTGTTTACTAGTTTTGTAACTTTCTTCATCACCACTCAATTTGATTAATTGACTTAGACAATGAAACACGACCTATGTTTTGTTCAACTATTAATTTCATTTGAGGATTTAAATTCTTACATAACTAACAGAAAGAAAAAACACTCTTAAAACAAATCATTCCTTAATTCCCGATGCCTGACATTATGCTTTGCACCTTAATTTTAATCTCAGGAACAACATCTTTTTGGCGTCGTTTCCAGGGACAGGGAAATGAAGTTATTTTTCCCTAGCAGAACGACATGGTAAGTTTCTTTCTTTGATAGTGAACAAAGATAGAATACACTATTAAGACTATTTTTAATTTTCACTTGACGACTCCACCACTAATAAACTGGCATTCAATTGAAGCAATACCAGAAAAAACCCCGATGATAAGAAGACCACGCCTGTATCTGACCGGGACACCTTAAGCAGACCACTACTTCCACAAGTAAGGTTTATCAACCCAAACCCACACATTCTAATGCTAAGGTTCCATATGAACAGTTAACTCCGCAAGAAGGTTCCACCCAAATCCATTTTGGAGAAACATCGGCTGATAGAGTTGAAGCCGAAATCAAAAACCCCAAGTTGGTTTTACCCGAGATAAAGACCGAGACCGATTCAATTGCCTCATTTAATAATAAAGTCAAAAGACCCATCTCGATACTTGCTTTGAATGATATTCCATCAGTCCCCGAAATAAAGTTTCTAGCTTCCCGAAGTTTCGAAGAATATATCTTACACTCTGATTCGACTCATGTTGGATCTCCTATTTATATATCCTGCAAGTCCGAAGAACCTAGTCATCATCTCTCTTTTCCCCCCTTTTCAAACTTTCTGTCTCCTGATGATCAGTTCCGAGAAACCCTTTATCTTCATCCCGAAGTAGCTGGAAGGTCACTACACATCTTTGATAATCCTCTCTATAATATCCAAGTTTCATCCCCTGGATTATCAATGGTCGTTGTCGGAGGAGGTGGTGTCGGAGGTGGTGCTGAAGGTGGCAGAGGTGGAGAATGATTAGGTGCTGGAGGGGGAGGAGGAGGAGGTCAAGGACCACCTCCACCTCCTAGAATTTTTGCTAAAGTAGTTGCCAGGTGTTATCTCCTAAAATATACCTGTCAGTTTATTTGAGTCTTAGGTGATAGCATGGTCATGATAAAATGTCACATTTAAATTTTTTGAGGTGTAAAGTTCCAAGTACAGGGAATAAGTCATAAATTCCAAAAAATAAAGGGATTTGTCATTTATTATGTTAAAAAATCAAAAAATTCTTTTCGGCGGCTAACCGTTGTTTTCAAGTATGAGGTAAGCCCCCAAAAGCGGGTACTTTCAGGGGCTTACAAGGCAGATCAGAGACACACTTAGCCCCCAAAAGTGCAGGCCATCAATTTTCGCCAGTGCATCAGCTGGAGCCCGAATGTGGAAAGGATACATGTGTCATCAGGTTATGATATTTGATTTGATGTGCGATTTGGCACAATTACACGCTCTTAGCCCCCAGTTTTAAGATAATCATTCAAATTTTGTCTTAGCCCTCATATAAAAGGTTTGAAACCCCTGTCATTTCAGCAGATCGCCCAGTTATCATTTCATTCACATGTTTGCTACCAGATCTCTGTCAACATCAACATAATGGTAATCATTCAAATTCAAACCCAACGATCTATGAGTTCCTATAAGAAACATTATCTCCTACCATTTGGTCATAAAAAGAGTTTTCTTCACCGCTTATCAGACTTCCTCCATTAGTGAAGACCTTTTTGTTTCAGGTGTTTTTACGGGTTGATTGTGTTTACTAACAAGTTTTGCAGATGAGACATGGAGGTCCCCCTCTCAGGAAGGAATTGGACAATGTCAAGTATCTGGAATCTCATCTAGAGATCCATCAGATGTTCTCAGATGTAGGTTGCCTCACATATGTCCAAAAATTACAGGTTGGATACCATCAGGGTGTCACAGAGGCTTTTGCAAAGACCCATGATGGGTGAAAGGTGAAAATTGGCCCCTTGGAGATGCATATTAATGAAGCAAGCATAGCAGCTGCTACAGAAATGCCAGGATAAGGACAGAGATGGTTCAAGACAACCATCACTAAAAACCTAGAGTTCAGACCATATCTAAAACCAGAGTTTCAGGATATAATTTGGAAGAGGGACATCCCTACATCACACCTGGAGAAGAAGTGGCATATTCTGCTCAAGGCCATACAGGTCTACATAACCTATGAGGGGAGATATGACAGGGTGATGTTATATCACTTCAAGATGATGGATCATTTTACAGACAAAGTTCCACTCAATTTGCCATATTAATTGCACAGAAGCCTGACCAAAATGTCTCATAAGGTACAGGTTGAACCAAACAAGATCCAAAACACTTTGTTCCATTTTGGCCTCATCAATATGATAATTGTGGAAGAGCTCGGAAGGAAAGAGAGGACCTGGGAGCATCTCCTCTTTTGGGGAGGATTTGAGCTGGAGACTCAACCTGAGAATAACAAGAAGAATTCAAAGAAGAAGTCTCTGACACCTAAGAGAAGTTCAAGGAGAAGGAGAACCATCACTCCTATGCAAACAGAGGAACCAATATCCAGTTCCAAACAAAAGAGAGCAAAGAAGAAGTTGGTTTTCAATGAAGCTGCAAAGAAAGCTTCACCCTAGCAGACTAATGTTTTAAACCTACCTTACTCAGACTCTGAGTCTGAACTAGCTATAGAAGAAGCTCTAGGTGATTAGACTATGGATCTAGACATCGAGGAAACATCACAGACTGAGGTGTTTACCAACTTTGATGAGGGTGAAGTATCTACCAAGAAGAAAATCAGCAAGTCAGCAAAAATTCAAAAGCTGAAAGAAAAGATAGCAGAGCAGGAGGTGTTAGAGAGGGTTATCAAGGCTAGATATGAAACCTTGTCAAAGAATGTTGACAAGACCAAAGAGGCCTTTGAAAGGTTAGCACTCATACATGTGAAGGAAAATAAGAAAATGAAGAAGATAATGAAGCATAATCACAAGTTGTGGAATATTGCTAGATATTTGAAGACCAAGATCAAAAGGCTGACAACAAAGCTAAGCTCTCGTTCTCATCTTCAGGTTTTAGGTGAAGAAACTGAGAACATGCATCAAGAGTCTTCCAAATAATGCAGGGAAAACTCCAATTTTAAAGTATTTTCTTTTTGTCAAACCCAGGACTTTTGACGGCTAACTCACACTTTTTAGGGAAAATAAGCCGTCGAAACTACGGGAATTTGGTTTTGAAGATTTTGAGCTCAAGAAAGGAGATTTTTTATGACAGGACGCCTAAGGGAGTTTCAAATTAATTTCTACATGCAGTTGGGAAAATTGTTTCAGAGTTTTGAGGCATTATACAAGGTGAATAGGTTCATGGTTATTCTACAGTTGTTGAAGGTCATCTCCAGCTGTTGAAAAAAGACACCAGCCATCTCATCACACATCAGAGCATTCGTGCAGTTGTCGAAGACTAAGAAGACTGAAGACAAATCATTTTTTTTGGAAATGGATTTGATCCATACTTATTGTAAAACTATTGTAATAGTTTCTATTATTAGCATAACAGATCCATTATTTCTGGATCTGGAATTGTATTGTAAAGTCTATAAAGCCTATAAATTTTATGAACTAGAGGTTCGATTTTGGATACTACACTATGCTTCTATTATTTTAACCAGACCCTTTTTGAGATATATTTAGTTTCTCAAGCTTCTTTCATTGTTGTTGTCAGATTTCCATCTTCCCTATGCTTTATGTACTTATGATCGAACTATGTTCTCT
>ML809236.1:89913-116195 GCA_009831015.1 Picea engelmannii
AAATCAGAAACAGTTCTTGAATTCACTCAGAGATTTAATAAATTGTATAACAAATTTCCAGCTGAGGTTAAACCTTCCTAACCTGCATCAAAGGTGACTTTCGTCGGGGATTTCGATCCTAACTTTTCCTTACTTTTGAGGGAAAGGAGATCTGCATACCTCACAAGAATGCATGACGAAGATATAGAAATCAAATCAAATATGATGGCATCGGGAAAATTGAAAAATAAAGATGAAACGAGAAATAAAGAAACCAGACGATTCAGAGAACAAGCAGGACCTTCCGGATTCAGAAGGTCTGCGGAAGACAAAATGGATGACATGGAAAAAATAATTAAAGAATTATCAAACAAAATTTAGAGGATGGAACTAGACCAATCTAAAACAGATCAATTCACTAGAAAATATTTCAGAAGAAATCCTAACCCTCAAGAGCAACAAAGACAGATCAAAAGATTCAGACCCCCTTTAAGAATGAAAATTTTATAGGAGGAGATGACATGTGAATATTTGAGGAGTTATAGGAATACATGCATAATCTTAGCGATGATGATCAAGAACCTCATTTGACGAGGCAAGGCTACGAAAGGTATTTAGGCACATAATACCTGTTTAATGATGATAACATAAATATTACAAAAGATTCTTCTTATCAAGGAATCGCCGACAACATAATGGTTGAGCTTCAACATAAGTATAATTTGAGGCCTAGAGATAGAAATGTCATAACTTCCCAACCGAATAATATCTTAACGAGAAGTAAAGCGAGTAAGGAAGCTCAATCAAGAGTTGAAACACAAACTGCGAAGACAAAAGCAGTTGAAAAACGGACTGCCAAGACAAATGCAGTGGAAATTCTGACTGTCAAAACAAAGACAACTGAAACAAAAGAAACACAAACTAATAAAACAGAAAAAAGGGAGATAGAGATCCCAACCAGAGAAGCTGAAAAGACAATGGGGAGTTTCAATCTAGAAAATGAGATTAATAAAATCAAGATCCCTATACCTCTAGTTGAACTGGAAAAAAACCCTACATATAAAAAACAGATTGCCATAATGATAAATTTTTCAGATATTGAAATTCACGCAGATGTTATAAATTTAGAAGACGATAAAGTAACTATAATGTTTGGTCCGCATTTTAAAAATGCCAGAGATTTTGTCACTCCTTTCTACATCACGTTGACTGTGCATGATCATCTGCTCCATAATTGTATATTAGATTCGGGAGATTCCCACAATGTGATGCAAAAAGCTATTATGGAAAAATTGGGCCTTGAAATTACCAAACCACACAGAGATCTGTATTATTTTGATTCAAGAAAGGTTAAATGTATGGGTATGATTAAAGATTTGGTGGTTAATCTTGCAAAAATTCCCGTAAAAAGTATTATGATGGATGTTCTTGTTGTTGATATCCCTGCAAAGTATGGCATGCTATTATCTAGGTCTTGGGGCGCTAAACTCGGAGGATTCATTCAACTCGACATGATGTATGCTACAATATCGATCTTCGCCGGGTTGTTCACTCACCTGTACAGAGAAACAAGGTTGGCATATACTGTAAGTGACATGCAAAATCTGAATAATTACCCTGTGTATGTCGCTGATCCGGATTTAGGAAACTGTATATTATCTCTTGATGATGATTTAGATGAATGAAAAGAAGAAAATTGTATAGAAAAAGAAAAAATAGAAAAAACAAATAAAAATGTAAATAGTGTTGGAGTTTGGAAAATGTATTTCGATGGTGCTTCATCTTGTGAAGGAGCGGGAGCTAGAGTGTTGTTTGTGGCACTCGGAGATGAGTTCATTATTCCCTTTTCCTATAGGTTATAGTGGGACATCGATTATACAAATAATGTATGCGAATATGAAGCCCTGGTTTTAGGATTAGAGGCGGCCGGGAAGTTAAAAATTGAAAATCTGATAGTTTATGGTGATGCAGAATTGACCATGAAACAGATAAAGCAACAGTACCAGGCCAAACACCCAATGTTGAGGTCCTATAGAAATTGTGCTTGGGATCTGATTGAGAATTTTTTCTCATCATTTAATATCCACCATATTCCCAGAATGGAGAATCAACAGGCAGATTCATTGGCCAAAGAAGTCGCAACGTTTGTACCTCCTATTGTCCTCAAACTAAAGTATCACATAAAAATGAGGCACATACCCTCCATACTAAATAATGTTCAACACTGGCAAGTCTTCAAAGATGATGAGAAAATCAGGCAATTCCTAGAAATGGTAGACGAATTTTCTGAAACACATATTGATCAGGAAAATCAGAATGACCCTGCTTGGATTATGCAGGAAGGTGAAGATCCTCAGGAGTTCCAAGACAATATCCCTAATCACCGCATGTTGGTACTGAAAAATAATCAGATCCCTAAAGATTTGATTCCTTTGGAAATATTATTCGATCATGATGATATTCCCTTTAAGTCTACTTTGCAGCCTTAGCCTGAAGAGGTTGAAGATTGTAACATAGGCACTAAGGAAACTTCTAAGATAGTAAAGATATCTAAATACCTTCCCCCTGATATGAAAAGAAAATATGTCAAGTTACTCAAGCAGTACAAGGATGTTTTCGCCTCGTCTTATGATGAATTAAGAACTTATGAAACAACCGTAATTGAACACAAAATTCCCTTAAAATAGGGCGTTAAACCTTTCAGGAAGAATCTCAGACAGATAGATACCATATTGTTGTCTGTGATAGAAAAGGAAGTGAAAAATATCCTAGATGTGAATATCATTGTTCCACTTAGATATTCTGAGTGGGTAGCCAATCTGGTTTCGGTCAGGAAGAAAAATGGTGAAATCAGAATGTGTGTAGATTTCAGAAATTTAAACAGATCATCTCTCAAAGATAATTATCCATTACCTAAAATGGATCACATATTGGAAAAAGTGGTTGGAGAAAATAGAATTTCTATGATTGATGGATTTTCGGGCTATAATCAAATTGCAGTCCACAAGGATGACAAAGAAAAAACCACATTCACTACCCCATGGGGTACCTTTATGTATGACAAAATGTCATTCGATTTAATGAACGCATGAGACACTTTCCAGCGAGCTATGGACATCGCCTTTGTCGGTGAAAGAGATAATTTTGTGTCATTTATCTTGATTATCTAACCGTGTTTTCTAAATCTGACGCAGAGCACCTGATACACCTCAAACAAACGTTTGAGAAATGTCGTAAATTTGGTTTGTCTTTGAATCCCAAGAAATCTCACTTTGCAATGCAGGAAGGTAAACTCTTGGGCCACATAGTATCTCGAAATGGAATCAAAATCGACCCAAAAAGGGTTGAAGATATAGATACTATCAATATTCCTAGGAACAAAAAGGAAATACAATCATTTTTAGGAAAAATTATTTTTTTAAGAAGATTCACCTCAAACTTCGTTGAAATTGTAAAATTGATTACAGGTATGCTAAAAAAGGACAGTGAGTTCAAATGGACAACTGAAGCCAAAGCTTCATTTGAACGCATCAAGAAAGTTATAGGTGAAGCACCAGTGCTGGCCAGCCCAGATTATTTGAAAGAATTCTTGATTTTCTCATTCACCTCCGAACACACTATCACGACCGTGCTCTTACAAAAAAACGATGAAGGTTTCGAGCAGCCAATAGCGTTTTTTTAGTAAAAGTCTCAGAAATGTTGAACTAAAATATGATATATTGGAAAAACAAGCATACACAATGGTAAAGGCCCTTAAAGCTTTCAGGACTTATGTACTCCATTCTAAGATAATTGTCAAGGATATATTAGTTCAACCAGATAGTGATGGAAAAAGGGGGCGATGGTTAGACAAGATTCTGGAATTTGACCTAGAAGTAAAACTGACCAAACTTGTCAAAGGTCAGGGATTGGCTAAATCACTAGCAGAATCAAATTTTCGGTCACTTGGGATAAATCACCTACAAGATTATGAAGATTTTCCAGACATAGACGAACTTGATGTTACTATACCTGCAACCGAGATCCAAGAAAAATTCTCTTCCTTTGCCTAGTATAACGACATAGTTTCTTACCTTCTAACTATGCAGTGTCCAAGTGATATGACCCCTTCCAAAGATAGAACATTGAAGTTTCACACAGTAAATTATTGTATCATGGATAACCAACTATATTAGAAGGATCCTCTGGGATTTTTATTGAGTTGTTTAGTAGAATCTGAAATGGAGAGAGTCATAAATGAATTTCATGAAGGGGTGTGTGGAGGGAATCACGCCTGGAGAGAAACGACCTATAAAATCCCGAGAGATGGATATTATTAGCAGAAATTATTCACTGATGTGAATGCTAAAGTTAGATTCTGTAACCCCTGCCAACTATTTTCATGCAAACAAAAGTTTTCGACCTTACCTTTGGTCCCAGTCAAAACAAAAGCTATGTTTCAGCAATGGGGTCTGGATGTCATCGATAAATACATCCACATTCAAGTGCACATAATAAGTGGATTTTGACCGCTACTGAATATTTCACTAAATGGGTGGAGGTCATTCCAACATGAAATGCAATGGACACAGTGGTGATCATTTTTCTAGAAGAGAATATTTTATCGAGATTCGACTGTCCTTGGAAGATAGTCACTGATAATGCCCAAGCTTTCAAATCCATGGCTATAGTAAGTTTTTGTCAAAAGTACAACATTGTACTAGGACATTCAACGACCTACTATCCTCAAGGCAATGGATTAGTTGAGTCCTCGAACAAGATTTTAATCACCATAATTAAAAAAGTGTTGACTGAAAATAAGAAAGCCTGGCATGTGCATTTGAAGTATGATTTATGGGCTAATAGAATAGGCACTAAGAAATCCATCAGAATGTCCCCCTTTCAAATGGTATACGGAATCGATGTGGCTCTCCCCATAAATCTTGCTCTGCCCATAATGAAACTCTGGCAGGATGCGAAGGAAGAGACAAATGACATCACCAGAAGAATAAATCAATTGATAGAAGTCCAACAAAATAAGGCTGAAGTGGATGAGAGACTCCAGAAATATCAGGCTAACATGAAAGCCCTGTTTGACCAAAAATATAAAGATAGGGAATTCCTCCCTGGTGACCTGGTTTTAAAATGGGATACCAGGAAGGAAGACTCGGGAAAGCACGACAAATTTGACCATATCTGGTGTGGACCTTTCAAGGTCACAACTTTTGAGAGAAATAATTCATTTTTGTTAGAAAATCTTGATGGGAAGATCCTTAACGCCCCTATCAACGGGCGTTACCTGAAGCATTTCATGCAGTAACCAGATTCTGAACTCCCATTGTACATATTGGTTTGATTTTCACATTTTTGTTTACAATTTTTCATTTCTTCAGTAAGTCTTTACTTTCACTGTAAATAAAAACAGGTTTGTCGATTTCATAAAAACAAAAATATAAAAATAAGTAACGCATAGAGTTCCAATATGTTATCACTCCAAGAGTCACTCCCAGACTGCAAATGAGAGTAAGCTTGGTAACATAGAAATAAAAATGCTTGATTGGTTTTGTGTATTAAGAAGAAGAAAACAAGGGGAAGGACAGTAAGTTGTTGTAAATCAATGATGGACCATTGGGCTATGGAGTCAAGCAAACACCCTGCTCATTAAATGCAATCAATATGCATATCAGATAAAGGTTTATTGAATAGAGGAAGAAAAATATAACACAAAGAATAACATCCATAAGGCAGAGATCCTCTCTACATAAATGAATTCAAGGTACTTGAATATAAACAACGACTAATAGGCAAAATACATCAGATCCTCAGATGCTCAAGAATCCATTAATCAAAGGAAACCATGATCCTCAAGGTGTACAATTCATTCAAGTAATAAGACAAATTGGGAAAGAAAACAAGATATACAATCTGATAACACATATATCATGAACCTTCAATAACATAAATGTTTACAAAAACAAAATCCCCTGAGGGTTACAATGATCACAGGCAAAGTGCCTCCTGCAACTCTCTCATCTCTCTTTCTCATGAATCCAACCCCTCTCCAAGAGATCTCTCCTTCCTTAAATAGAAAATAACATTCAAATAACCTAAGGGGGTCGAATCCCATCTCCTCCATTGGATTTTGAGCCTTGGAGATAGGTGGCAATAGTCAAAGAGACAAAAATCCAACAAACTATTGATTTTCAGGAATTTGTTGGAAGTCATTAATAAATTGTTTCCACCTCATGCATGAGGCCTTTGTTGGAGCTAAATATTAGGTGCAGGTGTCCCTTGACATCTAACTGATCCTTGATAAGTCATTCGAACCCTCCTTGACATGTGGCAACCTCCCAACAAGGCGAATATGAAAATCGTGAYCGCTACAGGAAATTAGTACGCAACGCAACTGTGCAGAGTACGYAGCGCCTACTTCTATATCCAATATCTCTCAAACCAAAACACATTTTGAAAAAATGAGAGAGGTTTTTGTTATTTGGAATGTTATGAAAAAAAATMTCCTCCARGTTTCAAAAATACCTTCTCAGTTGTTCACAATCAAAGTTTTAAGTTAATGACTTGAAACTGGTAAAATAACTCTGCACAATTCGTTTTCTGCCATAATATTACGCAACRCCTGTAGGTAGTGCCACTATGTTGCGTCTGTGTGTCGGTTTAGGTATCATTGTAAAAAACGCAGCGCCTTCAATCCTGAACATKTGCAAAGTAATTAATTTCCTTTCATGATATCAAACACCCTTTACTTAGATGCCTTGGTAGTGCAAAGAGGTAGTGTATTTTACCACTGAGGTCACTGGTATTTAGCAAAAATCCAAAACTCTRATAGTTAGGCCTCTTCTAGATGAGAATTCTTGTGCTAACATAGGCTCCAYGGGGGATGGCATKCTCCTCACGAGCTGCCAAGAACTTGTAGACCTGTGACTTGTCCATCTTTAACTCTGTCCYAGAAAACCTCTGTACTCGAAAGCACCTATGTTCCTTATTTGAAACTGATATGACTATATGTTGAAAACTGACAAAAAGGAAATGATAAAAAATGATCTTATTTCTTCCTACTTCTACTCTAATCAAGTGTGTTGCTTCAGATTAGGTAAAAGCATGCTTCCAATGAAGCCATACAAGCATATGACTGATTGGTAAGCATCTTGATCCGGAAATGATCAATGTAGGAAACCAAAGAATACATAAATGCATTCCAAAAGAGCAGGACAACCATCCTTCAATTGAAAAAAGTGCTCTGACATCCAAGTTGCTCAGAGACTCGAGATAATTAGCAAATGGATCTATCAGACTGAAAACAAATACCTCTTGTTGTTGTTTCAATTGAAGATATGAAAGTCTCTGCATATCCTCCTGCTGATCATGGTTGCCACATTCGGATGGTTGAAAATATGAATAGGACTGTATGCTAGATTCACTATTGATGATAGACTATTTGGTGTCTTCTGCAGATCCAGGTTCCAACACAATACATGCGGGCTCACTGATTTGAGAAGGTGATTGTTGAATGTCTGTTGCGAGAGTTTTTGGATGGTTGATTTCTATACACAATTGTTCTCCATCAACATCTGATTCATAGCTGTCATAAACTGGTGGGCTTCTCTTCACATCGACAAAAGAGATCTACTCTCCTTCATCAGAATATTCATCTAAAATAGGTGAATCAAGCATGCCCTTTTCTTGCATAAAAAGATGATCAATCTCTTGATCTTCTTCTTCAATCTCAGGTACTAACAAAGGATGGGAAACCTCTTGCAGGAAAGGAGAAAGATTATTTTCTACAATAATTTCTTCTTGTAAAACAACGAGATAGGATGCATAAGCTACAGGATTTAATGGATCTGAATCCATGCAATCATTAGTACAACCATCAATCATGCCATGAAAGTCCTCTTCTCGGGAATTAGAAGGAGACAATTTTTCATGCACATCTTCATTAGAAAACTCAGTTTCATCTTCACTTTCACTTTCAATCGGATCATTACTAAGCTCATCACATGAAGAAGACTCTACTTCCTGTTGAATATAAAGCTTGTATTTTTCACAACACCCTTCAAGAAGTTTGTCAGAAGAGTAGTACCTACTGAAATGCTTATTGAAAGTTGCATGAAATTCTTGCAGCGAAGATATGCTGGCAACAGGGAGTGAATGATACCACCACCTTCGAGCATCACCATGGAATGAGTATAAGAACACCTTCATGAGAGCATCTTCATGATAGACATTCAGTCGATCTATGCACTGATGAAAATCTATGAGATGTTGGGCAGGGCTATCCCCTTCATCTCCACGAAATAAAGGCAGAAAATCTGTGCATTCTAAGAAGGAAGGCACATGATTAGGAAAACCAGAAATAGCTGAAAAATTGAAAGGTGCAAACCTCCGAGCCAAGATAGCTTCCATGGCTATGACTATCCCATATCAGTGAAGTCACCAACATGATCTTCCTTCATGGAGTGGATTCGAGTGGAGTCTCCAAGTGAATGATGCAGTCCTGATTATGTGACCAGCCCTTGTTCACCATCAAAAGTTGGATCTGATCAATGTCGTTCTCCCAGGGAAGATTTATCATTTATCTTCGTCCCCGACAATGGCGCCAATTATGTTATCACTCCAAGAGTCACTCCCATACTGCAAATGAGAGTAAGCTTGGTAACATAGAAATAAAAATGCTTGATTGGTTTTTTGGATTAAGAAGAAGAAAACAAGGAATGGGAAGGACAGTAAGTTGTTGTAAATCAATGATGGACCATTGGGCTATGGAGTCAAGCAAAAACCCTGCTCATTAAATGCAATCAATATGCATATCAGATAAAGGTTTATTGAATAGAGGAAGAAAAATATAACACAAAGAAGAACATCCATAAGGCAGATATCGTCTCTGCATAAATGAATTCAAGGTACTTGAATATAAACAGTGACTAATAGGCAAAATACATCAGATCCTCATATGCTCAACAATCCATTAATCAAAGGCAACCATGATCCTCAAGGTGTACAATTCATTCAAGTAAGAAGACAAATTGGGAAAGAAAACAAGATATACAATCTGATAAAACATATATCATGAACCTTCAATAACATAAATATTTACAAAAACAAAATCCCCTCAGGGTTACAATGATCACAGGAAAAGTGCCTCCTACAACTCTTGCATCTCTCTTGCTCATGAATCCAACCCCTCTCCAAGATATATCTCCTTCCTTAACTATAAAATAACATCCAAATAACCTAAGGGGGTCGAATACCATCTCCTCCATTGGATTCTAAGCCTTGGAGATAGGTGGCAATAGTCAAATAGACAAAAATCCAACAAACTGTTGATTTTCAGGAATTTGTTGGAAGTCATTAATAAATTGTTTCCACCTCATGCATGAGGCTTTTTCTAGAGCTAAATCTTAGGTGTAGGTGTCCCTTGACATCTAACGGATCCTTGATAAGTCATTTGAACCCTCCTTAACATGTGGAAACCTCTCAACAAGGTGAATATGAAAACCGTGACCACTACAGAAAATCAATACGCAGCGCAGTTGTGCAGAGTACGTAGCTCCTACTTCTATATACAATATATCTCAAACAAAAACACATTTTGAAAAAATGAGAGAGGCTTTTTTTACTTGGAATGTTATGAACAAAAACCTCTTTCAGGTTTTAAAAATACCTTCTCAATTGTTCACAATCAAAGTTTTAAGTTAATGACTCAAAACTGGTAAAACAACTCTGCACAATTCATTTTCTGCCAGAATATTACACGGCGCCTATAGGTAGCGCCACTGTGTTGTGTTTGTGTGTCGGTTTAGGTAGCATTGTAAAAAACACAACGCCTTCAATCGTGAACATGTGTGGAGTAATTAATTTCCTTTCATGATATCAAACCCCTTTTACTTAGATGCCTTGGCAGTGCAAAGAGGTAATGTATTTTACCACTGAGGGAACTGGTATTTAGCAAAAATCCAAAACTCTGATAGTTAGGCCTCTTATAGATGAGAATTCTTTTGCTAACACAATCTACAGAAGTTCTCGACAACCCTCATGTTTATTTTCATTGCAGGACACTTGTTGATAGTCGAGAGATAAGTTGTATCAGAAATCGATGCTCATGTTTCAAAACATTGGATTTCTCTCGAAATAGGTGATAAATAGATAGTTTATTGGGTTGAAAATACAGAGAAAATCTGAGGTATGAACTTCTTCCCTTCTGACCCAAGTTAAAATTTCAGGGAGATATCACTAGGTATGACAAAAGTTTCATCTGTAAAATGTTGTTACCTAATATACAACCAGAGGAACATAAAATTGTGTATTAATTCTCAAGAGTTTTCTTTCGATAAAATCAAAAAATGAAATAAAATTCATAATAAGAAAGTGAGCAATAAAAAGAATTTAAAGAAAAGAATTTGAGAATCCATAAGCAAAATCTCATAGGGATGATTGTTTTCATGATAGAGCATTTGAATCCTCTTTCTGTTTTTCCTGCTTATCTCCAAGCTGTATTTTCCTGTGATTCCAAATATCTTTTCTTGATTTTCATGGAGGAAAAAGGACTTCACCTTGACTCTGAAATCTCAAAAACAAGTATGCAACATGAGAATAGGCAAAAATCTTTATAATCCCTCTGACTTTAACTGAAAGAAAGTATGTTTAGGATAATCCTAACTACTTTAGATTTTCTAACAGATTTAGACTGATTAGTTTCTCTCAAGGAAAGTCCCTGGAAATTAAAAGTTCCCCTTGAAAACTTCATGTAAGCGAAGGTGTTTTGAAGGTCGGAAGAATATTAGTCTAGAGTAATCAAAGTGAATTAAGAGACCTCTGATGCTAAATTATAAATAGATGTCATCCCTGGTATATTGTATACAATTTGATTTCCCCCACTTCATGTTTAAAAAAAATATAAGACAGATGGTGAAAGGAAATTCATAAAATGATTGCCCCCATCTAGTCCAAAAAGAGATGATGAAAGGAAAATCATTAAATGATTGCCCTCATCTCGGCATTTAAATGCAAAAAACTACTGATTGAAGTGGTGAAAGGAAATTCAATATGGGAATTAGATAACCTCACCTGGGTACTGAACAGGCTCGCTGGCAGTGAAGAAATGTCTACGATATTTGCAAGGTTGTTATACATGTATTATAATGCACTTTGGTAACTAGTTCTCTTTCCGGCTAGATCTACATTCTAAGACAACACGGGACTCCCTGACTAAAACATTAAAATTACTTTGCCTTGATGCGAGCAAAATCGAATAGAGTCTGATAGATCAGTTAAGGTTTTTTGATTATCTTCAGCAAATTTGAAATCAGTTTTAAGAAAAGGAATCCATTAATAAGCCTAAACTCAAGATCGATGAATGATTAAGTTTTGAAAGTTTTCATAGATATGGATGAAGTCTGAAGTCCGCGTGTGTGTCCTTTTTCATAATGTGTTTCACAGAAATGCAATAATGACTCCATTTACCCAATAAAGACTACCTGGTCTACTGTTCTTCTGCATCTCACAGGGAGACGAGATCCCTAGATGAAGCCTATGTTGGAACACATATACATTTATAAAACTTTAGACTTTAATAGATTTCATTCTCATTTCAATAAAAACAATGTGCGCTTAATTCTTAGCATCGATGAAGTCTCCCATTAAATCAAACTATCCTAATATCTTAAGAATTATGGAGCCGCCTACTTGTTAACAAGTCAAATAACTAAAAAGACTACATTCAATAAATAGAGCTTCGGAGTTTCGCAATACAGGCATTTCAACATACAACAATTCCAAAGTCCCGATAGCCGAAATTGCGAAATCATCTTAAAGTCTAAAACCAAATTAATTAAGGATTAAGAATGATTAACGGTTAATTAATCATATCGTGATTTCGCGTTTTGGAGATCCTGCCTCGAAAGAATTTCAAAGTCTTGATAGCCGAAATTGCGAAACTGTCTTAGGTTGATCACGATTATCTAAAGGGGTTAAACATGATTAAAGTTAATTAATCACATCGCGATTTCACGTTTCGGGGATTATACCTTGAAATGTCATAAGATATCCCGATATCCGAAGTCATGAAATTTTCTTAACGATAAGTGTGTTTAACTGACGCATTAATGATGATTATCACGTAATTAATCCTTTGCTAATTAATGACTCGAATAAATTCAAATTTCATCTGTGCATTTCTCGAAAAATAATGACATTAATAGTTGATTTACGACAATCATTCCAAGTGAGATCCTATACCATCATCGAAATCTTATTCATTAAGGAAAAGTAAATTATTCGTCAGTAGAAGTATTGTTAAATCGACGCAATTAAAGGAAAACGATATTGAATTTCAGATTTCATTGTGTGTTTTCACTAAGCAGTAAGTTTTCAAGATAGTAAACTTTGTGCATTTCCTATGAATAGATAACAAATCTCTAAAACTTGATAGCATGGCTCCTCAAAAAGAAACTAAAGCGCCTAGCGAAGGATCGAGCCAGAACACATATATCCTTTCCGACACCTCACCCAGAAGCATAGACATCGTTAAATCCTGGACGCAAGTGTTCAATATTCTGCAGTATGAATTGGTCAATTGCCCGAACGAATCAGGTGATGATGAGATGGAGGACCTAGCTACCAAATACAAAATTGTTGTTGAGTCAGAATTACATAAGATAGCGACGAGGCCTATTCTCTTGCCCTACAACGATATGATCGGTTGGGCGTTGGAGAATGTGGGTATCCCTACCATAACCATTTTCAATTCACAAAAGGTCGCAGTTGGGTCTTTCAGGCCAGAACATCTACATGTGATGCACAAATTGTCGTTGGTATCCAATTTCATTTACAATGCCAATTTCCTAGCATATTTTAACCAGAAGGAATATGACCAATACGAAAAGAACCTTCCCAATTTAATTAAAGACTGGTACTCTCGCCCCGAGAAGTTCAGAGCCGATTCCCATGGTATATACCTAGTTTCCACACTCGAACCTCACATAATGTACATAGCAATGATGAGGTGTAGACTCTATGGGAAGGAAAACACAGCCCATTTCTCTTTACCGTGGGTACCTATTATGCACTTAGTAGCGGAGGGATATTCTTTTGATTGGGCCAAGATATTGTCAGATAGTTTGGTTCAAGAGATTGCAATATATCAGTCACTAAGAGACAAGGGGAAACCAACAAAATTTTTCATGTCGACTTATATTATGGACGTTGTCTATCTTATGACGGATTTTTCATTGATGGGCTGGAGTTGGACCCCAAGTAGTGTCGAACCCATAAATATTTATCATTTGAAGCTTTGGGAAGACAAGGCGAAATATTTCTTTTATGAAATCTGCAACTGGGTGGTGGTGCCAATGCACACTGCTATATATGGTTAGCCACCTCCTAGAATTTTCGACAAAATTGTGACCAAATCTGGGCAAGATAGAAGACTAGTACATCAAGGAGCATTTCTCCTACATTAGGGTTTTTGGTTGTTCGGTTCCTCCACATGATTTGTCTCTATTTTTAACAGATCGCTTGGTGTGTCATGAAGTAGCACATCAAACTGTGCATGGGGGAATTAGCAAGGAGTTGAAAGCAGTACAAAAGAAGGTATGGCCCATTTTCCTGTGCAAATTGGTACATTTTATCTGTTGGACTTTGGCCACTTGAAATTTGAAGTTGTGGCCCTGGAAGAAATCAAGTTGGTCGATATTGAATTTAAGAATCATGATCTGTAGAAGATCATAGGTAACCACATGGCCAACTGCAATCTGAAAATATATGAACATGAGAATTCTCCTCAGGGTGAAATATTCCGAGGAGCGAGGTCCTATCAAGAGGTTTTGGATCGAATTCAAGCTCTAACACTAGATAAAATGGCCGAATTTTATAATTTCCAGAAGCATCGAAGAAATGGCCTCCCCAAATTATTGCAAGGGGAAATACCGACACCTCCAACCACATAGAAAACGAAGACCCAAGGGTTAGAAACGGGGAGCTCTAGTGGACAGGATGCCCGAGAAAATTTGGAGGAAATTGAGACCTTGATAGAGAAGGCAAAAGAAAAGCTATAGTCCACATCTGGTACACCAGCAACTGACACCGCTGGGAAGAAGACATCCACTGAGATAGGTAGTCATATCAAATTTATCACACCTCTACAGTTCAATAGAGGGAACTCAATGGCCGAAGTTATATTCATAGGAGACCTTACACCCATTTCATCAACAAATATGCCTCCTTCGTAATTATTCTTCAGTAAGAAGAGAAGGGTTGTGGTAAAGAGAGAAACACATCAAAAGGAGGGTTCAGCTGTTAAAAGACACAGGGTGTTATTAGATGTGTAGGACCTAGAAGAAGAATACTTCGCTACAGAGGTCGCAGGCTCGCTGGGAGATTCTGCGATAGCAAACCTGTTTTCAGTGAGTAGCCTGAAGGAGAAGTTGAAGTAGAAAGATATGATGATAGGAAAATTGCAAAATCGAATGAAGATGGTGGAGCAGAATGTCAGGACTGAGATCAACAAGGAAGGCCAACAGCTCAAATCCAGTCTTGATGAGATGTAAAAAAAGTCACAGATAAGTAATGAATTAGTCAGACAGTTGGAAGCGAAGGTAAGATTAACCGAAAAAGCAATAGTGGATATATCAGCTTTTCAAACCCAAGCTCTAGAGGTACATAAGGAACTAGAATCAGTGCATCGAATCCTTTTCAACAAGGTGGAAGCTATCCAAAATCATTTCCAGGTGGTAAATCAATCCTTAGATAAAATTTGTTTAATAGAGCGAGAAGTTATTGTTGCTCGGGTCACTTTCCAGGAAGCAGTTGTGTTGTCGACTAGAGAATGAGTGCTTGTGGTTTCCACGTTGTTTGTTTCAGAACAAGCCAGAGGCGATATAATACTCAAGACCTGGGAAGCCAATATAGCCGAAGGTAAAAAAGATGGCTAAAGAAGTCAAAGAGGCTTGTGAAGAAGCTTTTCAATTACTCAACAAAGAGTCATTAGGCCTTGGTAAAGATGATAGCTCTGAAATATTGGGACAAGTTGATATAACCAAGCATCAACTTAATATCAAGACAAACATGGAAGAGGCTTAGGCTAAAATCTTTCTATTAAAACATATTGATATTACTCATATAGATAGATGGTTGGTGAAGCCTAATGTGCAGTTACAGTCCATAATTTCACAGGACAAAAGAATGGAAGACAGATTGCCTAAATTAGAAAAGAAATTATATGTTTTTTAAGGAAATGACTTAACAGGACCCTCCAGACTGGTAGCACAATTTGTGAGAAAATGTGTTGAATGTATCAAACGAGGAAAGGGAAGCACCTCCAAAAACCAATGAGGTAGTCTTTAAACATCATCTGTACAAATCGTGATTAGAGATTATCTATTTCTGAGCTGGACAACAGGAAAGAAAAACGTCTCTGCCAGCATGACGAAAAGACAAAAGAGATGCAAGTGAAGCACTTCAGATTTCACTTTTTGTAATCTTTACTATTTTAGAAATAAGGAGAATTCCAACCGTTTAGGGTTGAGAACCTTTTGTATAAATATTAATTTAGAAGAATGAACAAAGGCTACTTCTTTCCATATTGTAACTAAGAAAACTCATCCTTTGTGAGTATTAATACAAGTGTAGACAGGGATTCCAACTTTTGTGTAGTTTGAGTTATGTGCCCTTCTTGTATTCCATATTTCCAGTTTTCTTTATGTTACTCGATAAATGAATGACTGCAATTTATTACAACATCTACTATGATCATATTTCATTTAGTTATCTGATAAGCAAGCAGTTTTTCCTCTGTATTTGCTATCAGCAAATACAAGACCTGCAAGCTACATGGACCGCTATATCATATATCCTTTCAGGGGTGCATTTCGCTCTTTCTTCTACTATAAACAAGGTAATATTCTTCTGTCATTGATGCCTTAGCTTGTTCAATAGTTTTGTAACTTTCTTCATCACCACTCAATTTGATTAATTTACTCAGACGACGAAACACGACCTTTGTTCTGTTCAACTATTAATTTCATTTGAGGATTTAAATTCTTACATAACTAACGGAAAGAAAAATCACTCTTAAAACAAATCATTCCTTAATTCCTAATGCTTGACATTATGCTTTGATCCTTAAGTTTAATCTCAGGAACAACACTCTCCAAGTTCCTTCTAGGAGAATGAATTTTTTTTGCAAATAGACCACTGAAATTTGCATTGAGATATGGAAGATGGATAACATATTTTATATCGTTGATAATAATCCCTAAAGAAGCACTAAAGGATTTAAGGATCTTCGCTAGAGCTTGAAAATTTGCAAGGTTACAATGACAAAAAATTAATATATCATCTACAAATAATAAATGTGAATGAACAATATGGTTGTCGAAACAGAGTCCCTGGAATTTTTGTGTACGCCTGGATTCTAGGATCACTTGGCTTAGTCCTTCCATCACTAGGATAAAGAGGTAGGGGGACAATGGGAAACCTTTCCTCAACCCCTTCCCAACATTGAATAAAGAAGTCCCTGACCCATTAATAAAGAGGGCGAAGGAAGTTGAAGTAACTCCCTTCGTTATCCATTTGTCTGCCGGAAGATCTAGGTCTATCTGGAGCAACAATATATGAGAAATAACCAAGAGACTTGGTCAAATGATTTAGACAGATCGATTTTGAAAACCAAAACTTTTTTTTTTTTGTTATGGTATGTAACCCTTATTGAGCAGCTTCGATGACCTCATGAATGAGGTGTCCCTTTAGAAATCCAAATTGTTCTTGGGATATGTAATTGGAGAGAAAGGGATTTAGGTGAAGGGTGATGATCTTGGAGTGGATTTTGCAGAGACAATTGCATAGGGAGGTTGGCTGGAGATATTCAAAGGAAGCAGGGAGATCGATTTTGGGTATCAAAGCTAGGAACATGGAGTTAAGAGTAGTAGTGACTTTACCCCATTTTTTCATATCTTCGAGGATAAGTAGAAGATAATTTCCAACAAGATCAAATAAGTCTTGGAAGAATTCAATAGTCCAACCATCAGGGACATGAATTTAATCTTTTTTGAAAGAGTCAATAACCCCTTTGATTTCTTCCAAGGTAATTTCCATGAAGAAGTCTCTATTTTCTTCATGGTCGAGCATTCTGGGAAAGATTTTTAGAATATTTACAATATCCCCGATGGAATCGTGCTCCTTTACTGCAAAAAGGTTCTTGAAATGAGTGACCCCTAGATCAACAATTTCAGTAAAGCTTTATTTTCTTAATTCTTTGTTGGTCCTCCAATTCCCATAGAGTATTTCGGATCTTTCGGTGGTTCGCAAAAATGTGGAAATATTTTTAGTTTTAATCATTAGCTTTGAGCCATATTGCATAGCTCTTAAGTCACCACATCTACTCTTGCTCGAGAAGTATGGCATGTCGTTTGGCTTCCAGGAGTTTACAATTTTCCCATATTTTTTCATTATGTGTGTGAGAGCCAATTTATTGTGCATAGAGGGATTATAATGAGTGCTTAATGGATATGAGGACCTTACCTTGTGCAAGTCTCCTGGATTTTTCCCAAGCCAAATATGCCCTTTTAAAGGACTGAAGTTTTTCAACAATCTGATTACAAAAACAAGGACCCCTTTGTGTAGCACAAGGAAGCCAAGTGGCTTGGACGAGTTGTTTATACTCCTTGATGCTTAACCAACTAGAGTTATACTTAAATGGATATCCTGACTTGGAGCTAGATTTTTCGAGTTACAGGAAGATGGGCCAGTGATCAGAGCAATGAATTGGTTCGACCTAGGAGTAGATGAGGTTGACAGAGTGTTGATGTTACGGTAGTTGCAGGAGGTATTAAACTCCATGTGTAACCTCTCACTACATTAGAATGTTATGGAAGCTAGAGAAACCCTAAACATATGTGTAGAAACCCTAAAAGACATATTGGCTCAATAAAAGAATTAATATTTAAGTATTAGCCTCTAAAATAAGAAGTTGACCTGGACAGGTGAAAAAGAGCACTATAAATAGAGGGAGCTTGAGCTCATTTGGTCATTCACTCACTTACATCTCACACAATTCAAGTGGTGTGCAAGTTTAGAAAAGGAGTGCAACTGCAACTACTGCAACTGGGTTTTTGGTCTTCATTTCTGGTTTGTGGACTCTCTGATTGGTGCGCTATTCTTGGAGAGAGAAATATACACTATCTCTTGGTTATTTGTTGGGTATGGTACTACTTTCAGAATTATTCTATATTCCAAGGTTACGGTGCTCTGGGGTGGCTGCATGACTATGGTTGGGTGACAATATTGATATATTTTTTATGGTTAAATGAAAACATATTAACAGGTTATGGGTCCACACCACCTTCAGGACAATCTAACCACTAGAAGGTATCATGGAAATTATTTTTTAAGATCATTGTAGCACCAGTTACAACTATAGCTAGGTTTTCTGATTGTGCAGTTGCAACAAAGCCTAACCTAACCTTTTGGGCACTTCAAGTGAGAATTTTTCCATAATTCTTGGACATTATTGTGTGCCTTAGCCTAGCACACATGTTGGTACTCTCAACAAGAAAAAACGTCAAGTTTGAGTTTTTGGTCAAAGTCAAAGTCAAAGTCAAAGTCAAAGGTTGAATATTCAAAGTACAAGGTTCAATTTTGGTCAAAGTTGAAATTTCAGAGTTTCTAGCTTGTTCTAATCATTGAACCTTCTTGATTTAGTTTTTAACCTCTTCCTGTCAAGATGGTGTCTAGTTTCAGATCAGAAGACAAGTTGAACTATGCTGCAAATTTCAAAGGTATGCACTTGTATATGCTTTTAGTGTTATATCATCCATCAAAAGAATGAGTGTCTTTTGTATGGAATGTACAAGAGACCTTTTCCAAGCAATGATCTTGGATTTAGTACATTTAGAGGAACAAGCAGTTGAGGCTCCAGGTTCCAGGTTTGATTGATCAAATTGTTAATATTTGTGCATATCAAGTTTGATAGGTGTTATAGTTGTGACAACAATATTTGAAAGGTTATATTACTGCGAGGTATACTTGGTTGCATGTAAGTAATATTGATATAGATGTTTTTTTCACTTCTTTGCAAAATGAACTAACATCTCCTCTAGGAAATATTTCATGTTCCCAGGTAGGTCACCTTGGTAATTCTATGATGATTACCATCCTTGTTATGATCTTATGAAAATGTTATTGGAAATACTTTTTCTCTTGTTGTTCTTGTTCCGAGAAGGTCACAGATGATAGCTCTGAGAAGGATCTAGATTGACATTTTCACACATGGACTTCATCAAGCTGTGAGACAAGTGATCTCACCAAGTACCTATTCTAAAGGAAGTTATGATGGAAGAATATCAATCATACCTAGACCTAAAGAAAAGTTTGTAAATGGATTTACAATATAAATCATGCAATGGATGGATACAAGGAAATATTCGTGGCTAAAGGGTTCTCCCAGTAGGAGGAAGAAGACTATTATGAGACATTTTCTCTAGTTTCCAGATACACCTCTATTAAAGCCATCATATCTCTTGTAGCATCCATGGGTTGGATTTTACATCAAATGGATGAAAAGATCGCTTTGATCAATAGAATAATTGAGTATACATATAACAAACTCAAGGGTTTGGGGTACACCCGAGAGAAGCCCATGTATGAAGAAGACCTTATATGGACTCAAGCAAGCTCTAAGAGCTTGGTGCAAAGCCTCTCATTATTCAGTGTAAGAGGGATTTATCCTATGAATTCGATATGAAGGATATTGGTCTCATGCATTATTATTTGGGACTAGAAGTATAGTAGAAGCGTAGAAATATTCTTGTGGCAACGAAAGTATGTTGTAAATATTCTTCAGAAGTTTGGGATGATGGATTGCAAATCCATTGAAACTCCCATGATAACAAATTTGAGAAAGTTGAGAGACTTTGATTCTAATCCAGTAGACTAGTCCCTATATCGGAAGTTGATTGGCTCCTTGATGTATTTGGTGAATACTAGGTCGTACATTTCCTTTGTTGTAAACATGTTGAGTCATTTCCAAGTGGAACCTAGACAAGAGCATTGGATATATGCAAAGCATATCTTGAGATATCTTTGTGGGATGATGACTTATGGTTTGAGATATGCCTCAAACAGTGATGTACAACTACATGTATTTACTTCCAGTATGCGCCAAACAGGGAAGGGAGTGCAGAAGGCAGAAAGAGTACTTATGGTATGCGTTTTAGTATGGGATCTGCTATGATATCATAGACTAGCAAAAAACAGAAGTCTATGCACTCAACATTGTAGAAGCATAGTATATTATAGCTTGTGATGCTTGTATGGAATCAGTGTGGCTTTGTAAGTTGGTTTCTGGAATATTTTATCAGGTGATGGATTTGACCATGATATATTGTGATAACTAGAGCCATGTGAAGCTTTCATAGAACCAGGTGTTCCATGACAGGTCGAAGCACATTAAGATCAAGTATTATTTTCTCTGTGATAAAGTCCAGAGGGGAGAAGTGGTTCTCCAGTATATCTCCACTGATGAGAAGAATGTGGATATTTTGACTAAGTGTATGTCCAAGATAAAGTTTTCATGCTTGAGGGACAAGTTGGGGCTCATGGAGATTTCTCCCTTGGTTGAAAGGGAGGATATGAATTCCTTGGTTGGGAGGGAGCACTGATATGTGGAATCATGGACTGTTAGTGATTGCGGATATGTATCATGCTAGTACAGCTTAGAGATGGTCATACAACTTAGAGATGATGCTTACATCATGCTAGATATGATCATGCTAGTACATCTCATATATAATACAAATGGTTGGAGTTGTTGATATAGTGGCCTGAGGAGCATCGTGCTAGTACAACTTAGAGGTGGACATACAACTTAGAGATGATGCTTGCATCATACTAGTTATGTCCATGCTAGTACAACTTAGAGACGATGTTGGTGAGACACATCATGCTATATATGGCCATGCGAGTACAACTTAGATATGATGTATTGACATCATGCTAGATATGTCATGCTAGTATGGCTTAGACATTACCATACAACTTAGAGATGATGTAGGTGGATAATGTCATGATATATATGATCATGTGAGTACAACTTAGATGTGGCATAAAACTTAGATAGGATGCATTGGCATCATGCTAGATATGTCATGCTAGTACGACTTAGATATTATCATACAACTTAGATATGACACAGTGAGTCATTGATATACATCATGCGAGTACAACTTAGATATGATGCATTGGAATCATTCTAGATATGTCATGCTAGTATGACTTAGAGATGATGTAGATGATACTCCAGATCATGCCAATACAACTTAGATATGAGGCATGCACATCATGATAGTACGACTTAGAGGTGATGTAGTTGATGACATTGTTGATGCAGGATGATATCAGATGATATGATTTGATTGTTGTGGAGACTATATGTCTCTAGACAGTAGTTCTATGCTACTATCATGGATGTGATCCACTGGTAGTGACTGTATGTCACTGTTTAGTAGTGGTGTGCTACTAGGAGTGGTTGTGTACCATTGGATAGTAGTTGTATACTACTATTGATAAACACAATTGTGTTCTATTGGATGGCATTGTTTTGATTGCCATGGAGACTAGCTAGATGGATAGTTAGTGTGTCGGTGGACAGACATTCTCCAGGTGGAGAATGGTCCAGGTTGACATATTGTTGACATATCATGGTCTGGTATTTTCCTAAGGCATAGATTGTGGCCTAATTAGGAAAATGGTTCAGAACTGATATTCTCCCTAGGCACAGTTATTATCCCGATCAAGTTGAATAGTCCTCCCTAAGGACATGACATATTGATTATGGTGTTTGATACATGAACGATATTTTCTAAGGCATATGGGTAGAGATTGATCTCTATGGTACATATGAATCGATTAGAAAATAGTCTAAGACTGACATTCTTGTAGGAATGGTCTCTATACCCCATGGTGTGGATTTCAACATCTAGGAGGATTGGCATTCTTCTAGGAGATAGGTCCAGATTAGAAGAATGGTCCTTGTAGCCCATTGTGGGGATTTCAACATCTATTGGGACAAATATTCTTCTAGGATGTATGTCCGGATTAGAAGAATGGTTCTTGTATCACTCTTTTGAGTGAGTGACTTATTCAACATCATGCTCGATTACTCAGATGGAGTATGGCCTCAAGAGATGATGCAGTTGATGCTATCAGATGATACTGATAGTGGTGATGTTTCTCGTGAGTTGATCTACATGATCATGATATAACATGTGTGGGTATGATGATGCTACCAGTAGAATGGATTATTTGTGCTCAAGACCATTACCTTTAAATACCTCCCTAGCTAGGAGGGAGTGTTGATGTTATGGTAGTTTCGGGAGGTATTAACCTCCATATGTAACCTCTCACTAGATTAGAATGTTTCGGAAGCTAGAGAAACCCTAAACAGATGTGTAGAAACCCTGGAAGACATGTCATCTCAATAAAAGAATTAATATTTAAGTATTAGCCTCTAAAAGAATAAGTAAGCCTGGACATGTGACAAAGAGCACTATAAATAGAGGGTGCTTGAGCTCATTTGGTCATTCACTCACTACTCACACAAGTCAAGTGGTGTTCAAGTTTGGAAAAGGAGTGTAGTTGCAGCTACTGCAACTGGGTTTTTGGTCTTGGTTTCTAGTTTGTGGACTCTCTGATTGGTGTGGTATTCTTGGAGAGAGAGAGATACACCATCTCTTGGTTATTTGTTGGGTCTGGTACTAATTCCAGAATTATTTTTTTTGTCAATGTTACGGTGCTTGAGGGTGGTTGCGTGCCTATGGTTGGGTGACAATATTGAGATATTGTCTATGGTTAAACGATCACATCTTAACACAGAGAGAATGAGTTCTTCCTTGACAAGGGAACGATCAAGTCTAAATTTATGAATACCATCCACCCATGCTCGATTGTTTTACCAAGTGGGTTTTAAGGACACTAGCTCAACATCAATAAGTTTGAAAGATTCAAACTCGTCAAGGAAGAAGTGTGTGAATTTGTCTTCCCTTCCTTGAGAACCCCAAATCTCATCTTTATTGACCGTGAGATTAAGATATCCACGAATGATTATATTATCATCTTGTAGTAATTGAAAACCAATAATGGTGTTCCAATGTGCTTCCCTACTAGCATATGGGCCGTATACACAGAGGATTTTTAGTTGTCTATTTAAATCAAGGATGAGAATCTCTACAAAAAGAACGGCCTCAATCGCATAAGAATTTTGAAGTGAGATCTTGGGGTAGAAGCCTAAAATGATCCCTCCTAACAGGCCAGTAGAATTTGTTCTTGTAAAATGCCAACTCGGAAAAAGCCAAGAAATCTAAGTGTGAAAAGAGTTGAAGGAGCCCATAGTTTCTTGTAAGAGTAGTATATCTGGCTTATTGTTATCATATAGTTTTTCAAGGGACAATTGTTTGGATTTCCCTCCTAAGACATGAATATTTGCAGAGAGACTGATCATTGGGAAAACTTTTGTGGGGTCATCCTTGCTCTAAGGACCCAAGTGATCAGTTTTTGTCTGCCTTGGCATACCTCCAGGGTTTCTTTTTCTTGTGCATGTTTGATTTTCGATTTGCAACCAACCTTAGGAGGGAATGTATCTTTCAAAGAGTCATGGTTGAGACCCCTTGAGGGTCCCGCACCCAACCCCCTAAGTCACAAAAAATAAGGCTCTATGCCCGACGAGGAAGAAGACGGATCCAAGGTGGAAGTTCCAGTCTTGTGACAATGTTGTGGCTAGGTTTTGTGAAATTTGGGAGGCAAACAAAGGGTATAGTTATCAGAGAGAGGTGTGAGAAAGGTATGAATCAGATCTAAGAACTTTGGGTAGGGACCCTCCTTTTTCCAGATATTCAACAATCTCCTTTGTAGGAACCAATGAAACAGGTACAAAAAGATAAAGAGAGGAAATTAATGTACCAAAGCCTTAGAGAGGTGGGAGAGATTCTTCCCATAAGGAGACAAGAGCCAAGTGTTGTTCTTCGATGAGCTCCAAATCACTCACAAGTTTATTTTAAACCAAGTGTTGGTCCTTTTGAAAAATAAAATTGGCCTTGGACCGATGCTCAAGCTAAGGTTGAGACTGCTCTGCTTGGACCGAATGAGGATCTTCACCGGGGACATGACCCTTCATTTTTGGTGTAATAGTCAGATCCTCAAATTGATTGTGGAGAGGCGCGGGGCTCTTATTCTGAGCTGCTTCCCTAACATTATTCAGTTCGATGCATCTAAACCCCAGATCACAATCAACATGCAGGTGACCCACACGATGACAACGAGCACATTGGAAGGGAATATGCATGTAATCAAACTGTTGGGTATAAGTTGTTTCTTCGAGAGCTATATTTAGAGACTCAAAGAGTCCTTTCCTTGGATCAATATCTACATAAATTTGAGCTATTGAGTGGTAATTTGAGGTGATATAACGTTTATTCGACGTGATGTATTTACCCAGAGATTCACCTGTGGTGCAAAACCCCACGTTCAACCAAAATTCTAAGGGAAGATTCGACAATTTAATCCAAATAGGAAAGTTGGAGAGACCCTCCTCCTTTGCATTGAAGAGTGGATTCCATGGTTTTGAGCATAATATATGGCGATACCAGAACCAATGTCTTTCCAGAATGGATTTTGCATATGCATTGTTCCAAAAGACTACCCCCATCCAATCCCTCGATAAAAGGTGATAGATCGGTAGATAGCCCAAGAGGGGACATCTGTAACGTCCTCGGGCCGTCATCCCATTGGTTGGGCAAACGCTACTATGCAGAACAACATCATTCTCATACTTAAGTAATAACATGCATTTAAGTCATATTAAACACATTTAACTTAGAGTAAGCACAAGATTATTGCTAACATAAATAATCCATGTCATTAATAATAATTCATATGCACAACATAATACATGATACATATAAGCATCACAGGCATGCAAAACATAATATTAAGCATAAGTTGATACTTATCTTTGAAACCGTGGTAATTCCACCAACCACGTCTAGGCCTTCCATGAACCTCCCAGCCTTAGACCACGCTACTCATCATGCTCAGTAGTGGGTCACCCCCGAGCTGGGACTAAGCTCCACCCAAGGCAAGGAATCCTAGTCTAGGTTGAGGTTACAGGGAAAACTGCACATAATAACCGGAAGGATTCTTCCCAAGATGCCTTCTTACGCCCACTACTCACAGACTCTCATTCCCCACATGCTTGTTCCGCCCGGGAGTATACACCTTCACAAGCACAGTCTGTTGGCAAATGTTTAACAGGTAGCGTAAGCTTGTCATTGATGGCAAGTACAACAATAATGATGGCTTGAGTACAGCAGCGATGATCAACAGGAAAATAGAAGATAGGTCCAGGAAGATCGAATGATCGAAGGAAACGCAACGTTGATCATGCATGATGAAGTCTTGTAAAGTTTGTGAAGTATTCCTAATCATTGGATCCCATCCAAAATTCCTGACAGAACGATGATCGTCAGATCTCAATGAAGACAAGACGAGCGCACTGAAGAGGAGGATAGATCGCATGCGTTAGATCTGAGCGCAGGGTCCGACCACCATTGGATCGAGGAAAACCTGCACGATCTTTAAAAGTGTAAGGAGTAGAGGGCTCACAAATCCCGAAAGCAGGAGGACCGTCCATCTCAGGGGGTTATGTGGACCGTTGATCCGACTCCCTGTCAAAGTTTCGGGGATCGAGAATTGGAGATGACAAGTAATATCATCCACGGAAATCCCGATTTCGTGATAGGCAAAATCACGACGCAATCTGAGCCGTCAAATCAAGATCACATCTGGACCGTCGATCCGACTCACGTCAGCAAACCATGTCAGCTAGGAACATGTGGCACAACCAGGTAATGACAAGTGTCAGATTGATTCAACATGCCAAGCACATTTAAGTCACGAATCAGGGTGACACATGGTAGTGATTTAACACATGTGACGTCAGTAGACTTACACCATGTCAGAGTTTCGAGGATCGCGAGTTGAACATGTCAAAGATTATTAACATCAGGAATCTCGATATCGCGATATGTGAAATCGCGATGTAATCTGAGCCGTCAGATCAAGCTTTGATATGGACCATTGATTCCATTCAGTGTCAGATTTTCGGAGATCGCAACATGGAGTGGCAAGTAAACAATGCAACAAGAATGACGATCTCGCGATATGCGAAATTGCGATTCAATCGCAGCCGTTGAATCAAGCTCTGATCAACCGTTGATCCCACGCCATTTCGGGGTTTCAGGGATCGCGACTTGGAGAGTCGA
>ML809237.1:24591-36330 GCA_009831015.1 Picea engelmannii
AATGTTTTTACGTGGAAACCCAAAGCGGGAGAAAACCACGTAATGATTTTTCTTATATGTCTTTAAGAATTACATTCATTGGAAGCACCAACTTCCTTTGTTTTTCAGCTGCAACTGGAAGGAGGCTCCAACCCCCTAATTTCTCAGGCTACAACCTGAGGGAAGCTCCAACTCCCCAATTCTCTGGCTACAACCAGAAGGAGGCTACGACCCCCTATGTTCTCTGACTACAACCACCTGTCCTTGCTCCATCCAACCACCCTGACGTAGAAGTAGAATGATGGAACCACTGTCACACTATCACTGTGAGATATATTGCTGTAAACCTGTACCAATCAACCTGCACCAAACAACCTGTACCAATAACCTGAACCATGCATCGACCATGCATCAACCTGTACCTTAACTTGTAATAAACCTATACCATAAACACGTGTATCAACCATGCACCAAACTTTACCAAACAATTTGTAATCAAATTGTACCATAAACAAGTGCATCAACCATGCACCAACCTGTACCTCAACCTGTACCATGAACAAGTGCATCAACCATGCACCAAACCTGTACAAATAACATGTCGCAACAACCTTCCCAAACAACCTATCACAACAACCTGTCTTATCAATATTATCAACCAAATCATATCTACTCACCAAGATCAATCACCAAGACAACTCTCAAAGATGTGCATCGACCAAGCATAACACAACAACTCATAATCATCGCCAATATAAATATGTGCTTCTAATAATATACCAATACAAGTATGCTACATCATCCATAAACCATGTGTCAACAATACTACTAACAAGTGCCTCCAACCATGTACCAAGTATGTACCAATCATTTATCAACTACTCATCAACTATGACTCATCAAGATGTACCAACATCATCAACTATACACCTCATGTATGTGCTAGCTCATCAACTACTTGTCTCAACCATTTACCCAACATGTACCTCAACCAAAATCCCTCATCAATTTCATCATCCAAATCTGATTTATAACTCTGTAATAGACCTGGTGTATATGATCACATACCTGCAAACCTTCCTTAACTTTAACAACAAGAGACTAGCATTTTCATCAAACTTTACTTTAGTCTTACATGCCTAGTTTTGGATTAGTCAACAACCCTAACTTGAAATAATCATAAATACGTACCTGTAACGAATAAAGATATGAAAATGGTACAAAATGTTCTTCAATGTTTTTTATGCAATTCCTCCAGATTTCACTACTTGGAACCTCTCAGAAAAGAAGTTATATCAAAAGTGGCATACCTTGTTGAATTATGGCTTATTCTAGAGAGCGACCTTGTAGAGCGTGCCCCACACAAAATATTTTTTTTATGGATCTGAAAATTGTACAAAACATACTACAGACTATACTCTAACCAACACATTTGATATTACTTAATTTGGATCTATTATGAAGAAGTTATGGTGTTTTTACTCGAAACACCTATTTTAGACTAGTTTCAGGACTAGCCACAAACCCTATTTTCCACGGAGTGTAACTCCAAAAATACAACGACCCACAAGCTGAAATTTGTACCACAACTACTTGGATATGTTTCCTCAATGACCTCCAAATTTCACCGTCTGAATCATTCTAGAAAAAAATGTTATTACGAAAATGGTGAGATGACTTGTAAATAACATACCTTAGTAAGAATCATCAAAATAATTTATCCTCCCTTGAACTTCGACCTTCTTTATTTCACCTTCCCTCTGAAATTCGGCTTAGATATCCTTTGGTTACCTCAGTCACCTATAGATATTCAATATGCTCAAGTGTGATTAAAATTAGAGAGCCTTGCCTCTTATTTATACTTTCATGTAACTTCCTCAAGGGGTTACCTTTTAACCATCTTAACCCACTTTCGTTATTTTAAGGTTAACCCACTTCTAACCACTTGTCAACTTAGTAGTTTCTCCATTATCTTTATTATTTAAATAATTTATTTTTTATTCACTTTGACTTATAGTACACTCATCACTTCACTTTATTATTTACCTTCTAAAATCTCTTAAACCACTTTGACTACTTTGACCTTTTGGGGCATCTAGATGACTCATGAGGGTTCTGCAACTTCACATGGCCATAACTATCTAACCGCGAGGAGTTATGTGATGTTCCACATACCACTAGAAATGGCATGAAA
The DNA here is from genome assembly GCA_009831015.1 of Picea engelmannii. Taxonomy (NCBI): domain Eukaryota; kingdom Viridiplantae; phylum Streptophyta; class Pinopsida; order Pinales; family Pinaceae; genus Picea; species Picea engelmannii. The sequence goes on from ML809237.1 coordinate 26,765, forward strand.
TGTACTATACATACATAATAATCTTACCTTCAAATATATCAAAACTCATACCATTATCCATCAAACAAACTTGGGTCCATTACCCAAACCTTTCTCTAACTTCACATTGCCATAACTCTCTAACCGTGAAGAGTTATGTGACGTTCCACATACCAACTGAAATGGAATGGAATTTAACATCCATTTGGAATAATATTACCTGTAAATATATCAAATCTCATACCATTATCCATCAAACAAACTTGGGTCCATTACCCAAACCATTGTGCTATCAGACTTTCTTCAAGGGTTGACATCAATGACAAATGTAACATCCCCAACCACCCACAGGCTGGGGAATGCTACCTTCAAGCCCACCCTTGGACTTATTTCTCTTACTGATACCTTCTTTCATTAATAAGAACGCACAAGATACAAGATTTAACGGCATGCACAACAATATCCAGTAAGCATGCATAATCTAAGATGTAGTTAAACAATAATTAAAATACATAGGGGAAATACATTCATATACATGTAAATGATACAATAATAGAAGGCACTTATCTTTATGAAAGATGACACCAACTGGCTGCAGACCAAGGACGTTCCACCCAATCGTAGACACCACTTCTCCAAATATCAACAATAGTGTCACCCCCGAGCCAGGGCTATGAATCCACAAGGATGGTTCCAGAGTGTACTTGGGTTCCCAAACTAGTCAGCTCTCAATCTCTCATAGGTTTCCCAACACCCACAACAATCCAAGTACCCAACTCTCTTCTACCCAACCTGTACAGCCCCAGAGACTGGACCTCCACCCTTCTCTACCTTGCAGTCCCTCAGGCAGTCCTTGTCCTTTATTCCGGGGCCTCCAACACATTTTCTCTAGAATCACAATGCTGGAACTCTAAGGACTCGCAGTTGTGAGAAAAACAGGGCACATGCTAACGCATCTCAGACATGCAGGCCCCAAGTCATGGCTGGATTGCACTAGCGACCATTACAACCAACCATCCTGTGGCCAATTCTTCAGCAACTCGGTTCCCTTTCCAAGCCAAGACGCAGATGAGGATGGATCAATGAATGGGTGAGTGAGTGCATGAAAGTGCGTGAGGGGAAATGAATGAACGTATAGGAAATCAATGAACAAGCAATTAGTTGAACCCCCCCATTAGACCAGAGGTGGGTTTAAGTAACTTCATGGGGAAATCAAGAACCTCCTGGCCTTCCCCAAGAATCTCACGTAACCGATCCCCTCCCTTAGACAAAAAGGGTAATTAGAATATGAATAAACACTTAGGCCCTCAAGCCCCGTCTCTTGTGGAATCATAGCCCCCTATAACTCTAGTCCTTGTCCATCTAGCAGCCAGTGATGTGTTTATTATTAATAATGATCAAAACATTACATTTCTTGGGCATACTGGCCCTTTAATAATTGTTTGGGCACTCTGGCCTCTCAACATTGTAACAATACATTATTTAAAATTGGGGTTCAAAACCTGGGGTGTTACATCCCCTCCCCCTTATTTTGGCACTGTCCTTAGTTCATATACAAAATAGAGATCAAAATCTCAAATTTATTCAAAAATCTGCAGGTACTCTGCCCGCATGGCATCTTCATGCTCCCAGGTAGCATCTTTAGGACTGTAGCAGGTCCACTAAACTTTTACCATCTCTATAACTCGATTTCGGAGCATTTTGACTTTTTTGTCCAATACCTACACTGGTTGACTTGAAAATCTCCCTCTGTATCTACCTGAATCAAACACTAATCAATAACATGGTTAGGATCATGTACATATTTCTTTAGTAAAGAGACATGAAATACATTATGCACATTCATGGAAGTAGGCAATGCAAGCATGTATGCAACTGGCCCTATTATGTCCAAGATTTCAAATGGACCACAAAATCTGGCTGCCAGCTTTGTACAACTACCCAATTTTAAAGAGATTTTCTTGGGATTGACTTTCAAAAGTGCATGCTCCCCTACTTTAAATTCTCTAGCTGTGTTGTTCTTGTATGCATAAAATTTCTTTCTATCCTGAGCTGCCTTTAAATTCTACTTGATCTTGACCACCTGGTCTTCCATGTCTTTCAGCAACTCCGACCCAAGTACCACTCTATCTGCTGGGTTATCCCAACTTACTGGAGTGTAGAATTTACTACTGTACAAGGCTTCAAATGGGCTCATTCTCAATGAAGCTTGATACCCATTATTATATGCAAACTCAACCAAGTGTAAGTAATCTTCCTACTTAGATGGTTTATCCATCACATACATTCTCATCATGTCTTCAATTATTCGATTGACCCTCATTATTTTCCCATCTCTCTGGGGATGATATGCTGTGCTAAAGTTTAGATTTGTACCAAATCATTTAAACAATCCCCTCCAAAAATTGGAGGTAAACTTCGTATCTCTATCCGAGACAATTTTCCTAGGTATCCCATGCAACCTAGCAATTTTCTTCATGAAAATTTCTGCAATATTAGCCGTTGTATGCATTGTCTTTACAGGCACAAAATGAGCAGCCTTTGTTAATTTTTCAACCACCACCATGATTGAATCATGTTTCTTATTTGTTCTAGGTAATCCTATGATGAAATCCATGGTGATTACTTCCCATTTCTTCTCTGGGATTGACAATGGATGCAACAAACCCACTGGGTGCCTATGCTCAACCTTCACCTTCTGACATTCCATACATGGAGCGATGTAATCAACAACATCCTTCTTCACTCCCAGCCAAAAGAACTAGATTATTACTATTGTAATTGTTTTCTGGTAACCGAGATGTCCAGCATAAGAAACATCATGGATTTCCTTCAGTACCAAATTCCTCAGTTCTCCGGAACCAGGAACATAGATTCTATTTTTATGCATGAGTAATCTGTCTTCCTTTATCTCATACTCCTTTATTTTCTACTGCACATCTCCTTGCTGTAAGTTTTCCTTTACTTGTAGGTAATGATGATCTGTAACAAGACCATCTAAAATTCTTCTCTTCAAGTTTGACTAATGCATACTGACAGCAGTAGCATGCATGAGATGCACTCTCCTACTAAGTGCATCGACAACTTTATTCTCCTTTCCCTTGATATGCTTGATATCAAAGTCATACTCACTTAAAAATTCCAACCATCTTGTTTGCCTGACATTCAAGGTTGGCTGTTCAAAAAGATACTTCAGGCCAATGTGGTCTATTCTTAATTCAAATTTCTTCCCCATGAGATAATGCCTCCACATCCTCAAGGCGTGAACAATGGTAGCAAGTTCCAAGTCATGGGTGGCATAGTTCCTCTCATGTTCCTTAAGATTTTTTGGACTCATATCCAATGACATGTCCATTTTGCGTGAGGACTCCCCCAAGTACTTCTGTACATCCATCTTTACATACCACAAAACTTTCATTTGGGTTAGAAATATTTAACACAGGTGCACTAGTAAGTAATTCCTTCAACAGATTAAAATTATTTTCACACATGAGTGTCCGCTCAAATTTAGTTCCCTTCTTTTGCAAAGAAGTGATGGGATGAGAAATATTAGAGAACCCTACTATGAACCTTCTATAGTAGCCAGATAATCCCATAAAAGATCTGACGTTTGACACATTTCTTGGTGTTTTCCATCCTCTAATGGCTTCGATCTTCTTTGGATCTATTGCTATGCCCTACTCTGAAATAATGTGTCCCAAGTAATGGATCTTCTTTTGATAAAAATAACACTTACTCAACTTGGCATACAACTAATGTTCTCTCAGTACTTGAAATACCAGTCTTAAGTTATGTTCATTCTCCTCTTCAGACTTAGAATAGATAAGTATGTCATCCAGGAACATTATGACAAACTTATCCAAATAATTTCTGAATATGCCATTCATTAAGAACATGAAGACATCTAGTGCATTGGTTAGTCCAAATGGCACCACTACAAATTCATAATGCCCATACCTGGTCCTAAAGGCCGTGTTATGAATGTCTTCTTCCTTGATTCTTACCTGATGGTATCCTGCCCTCAGGTCATTTTTTTAAAATATCTTTTCTTCTCTTAGTTGATCAAAGAGGTCATCAATTCGGGGTAGAGGATATTTGTTCTTTATAGTGTACTTGTTCAATTGTCGGAAGTCAATACACAGCCTCAAGGTTCCATCCTTATTTTTGACAAAAAGTACTGGTGCTCCCCAAGGTGAAACACTTCGACGTATGTACCCTTTCTTCAACAATTCCTCCAACTTCATTTGTAATTATTTTAATTCTGGTGTGCTCATTCTATAAGGTGTTTTTGACACCAGGGCAACTACTGGCACTAAATCAATTGAGAAATCTATCTCCCTTCTTGGTGGCAATCCATGTATTTCTTGGAATACATCTTCAAATTCCTGTAGTACTGAGAAATCTTCGAGGCTTGGCTCCTTTGTATTATCTGGCTCTTCCACATGAGCTACATACAATTGACATCCTTTCCTAAAACATCTTTTTAGCTGTAAGGATGAAATCTCCCTTATAGAGATGAGTCTTGGAACTCCTTTCACAATGCTCTATTTTCCATTTCCATCAAGACATGTAAATGTCTTTTTATGATAATCTAGGACAACATGATGCTTGCCCAACCAATCCATTCCAACCAAAATATCATAAGACCCCAATGGTATGATATTTAGATCAATACTAGTATTCACACCATTAAGACTGATGGAACAACTTCTGACCATATCATGGATTCTTCTTTTGGTTCCAGTGGCTAACTGAACCAAACTTGCTTTTCCAAGTTTACTTTTCTCCAAATGTAATCTATCCACTATCTTAGGATCAATGTAGCAATGATTTGCTCCTGAATCAATCAAAATAGAAACAAGATAATTAATGATCTTACCTTCCACCTTGATCATATTGGACTGGTACTCTGCCTGTCGATCATTTAAAGCTGCATAGATTCTTCCCATATCTTCAACTGTTGTAGCCTCTTGGATGTTGTGCACAGTCTTCACTCTGTCTTTTCTATGTGGGAAATCCTTGTACAAGTGATCTTCCTTGCATCCCCAACATTGGATTGGTGGTCTTCCCTTTTTTCGCAAGGAATCTTCCTTCTTGGAATCTCCCTTAGCATACCGATCTTGATGATTTCTATTAGGATCATTCCTATTGAAGGGAGGTTTGAATCCTTTCCTCCTCTGATCAGACTTCACATTTTTCTTGTCCTTCCAAGATTTATGAAAGGATTCTCTTCCCTGGCCTTGCTCATATAGGTGTTTGGCCTTCCTAATGGCCTCAGTCAAGGTCTTCGGCTCATCATACTTGATATTTTCCTTATAAAAGGCTGGAAATCCACTTAGAAATCTCTGTATTTTCACTTTCTCATCACCAATGAACCGAACATACTTTAACAATCCCAAGAAATTCTTCTCGTATTCTGTCATAGTCATGCTTCCCAACCCGAGTTCAAAGAACTCCTGCATTTTCTTGTCATATAAATGCTTTGAGAGGTACTCCTTCTGGAAGTACTTCTTGAATTTCTTCCAAGTGATCCTACTTTCATTAACATGTTCCACTTGCTTCAGGTGGTCCCCCCAAATTGAAACTTTCCCATGTAAATGGTAGGTGGAAATCCTGGCTTCCAAGTTGGACGAATAGTTATGCAACTGAAAATATCTCCTGAGCCCAAGCAACCATGCTTCACCATCATCTTCCCTTTATCTTTCACCCTCAAAGGAAGGTGGCTTGAGCTTCCTCATATCTCCTTGCAAACTATCTACCTCTTGTTTCCTTCTTTGGTGTCTGACAGGAGACACCTATGGACTTCTTACGGGATCTTCCGATGCATAAAGCTTTCCTTTTGAGTAAGGAGGTGAGTGGTGTCCATGAGCTCTGCTGGCACTTCTGGAATAACCGGATCTTCCATGATCATCCCTTCTTTCATGGCACTTGCCTTCTTCCTCTTGTCTTGAGTTGGATCCCTTCTTCGTTTGTCTCTGTAACTAATTTAAGATCTGAAACACTCGAGAATTTATCTAAATTTTCTCTCTCATCAGTCTCTCGTTGTCTACTTTGTAGCTCTGCACTTCCATCTTCAGGCTTCTTACCGTTTCTATTAACGTTTCCTGCTCTTCTTTTCCCTTGCGTTCATTAGACTCTGTCTCTGCATTACCAACTCTGGTATTCTGGCCTTCGACCTCCTTATCACGACTGGAGGATCCCTCGCCTTCCTCCATTTCCTCAATACGCATCCTGAGTTGATGTGTTTAAACCCCTTAATTCTGCAAAATGTGAAAGTGACCATTTTATTAGAATTATGCATATGATAAATTTTTTTTCCAAACCATGCTACAAGTCTCTTCCTTTTTTTGTTCATGGAGATCGTATCCCCATTCTCCAAAAATAACAGTTTCATGTTATCCTTGGCCGACACATAATTTCATCCTGCTGAGGCGCTTCCTTCAAACACCTTCCCAAGTTACCATGACTATAAACCACGGCTAAATCCTTCCTTATCAATTTTTTGTCTTGAAGACAACCAATTCGACCCTTATCCCTACTTCCCTTAGCTCTCCATCGACATATGACCATGACCATGACCCTGTTCTTAGTTGAAAAAGTGCTTGTCTAGAGCTTTGGGACTTCGAACTTTCAGCCAGGACTGGATCAACGATCCTCGTCCTCTTTCACAATCAACGATAGAGATCCACTTCAGGACTCCGTGCTTCAGGAGGCTCAACTTTCCTTGCTTCCCTCCTCCCAAAACACTTTTACCCAGATTTCATGATCTGTCGACGGGTGTCCTCCCACAAATTAGCGGTTTTGAATCGCTTCGACTCTTTGGGCTTCAGAAGTTTCAAACTTTCCTCCTGCACTTTCTCCCAGAGTGCTTTCACCCGAAGTCGACGATCCTTTGACGTGTGTCTTCTGAAGTCAACGGTCGATATATACTCTGGTCTTCGGGCCTTCGGGAGTTTTCAACCCAATGCAACCTGTCACATATTTTCCCTTTGGAATGCCCAGTCTCCAGACTGCATGATCTGTCGCCACATGGAGAAATAATGGAAGCAGACACGTGGCCTAATCAGGCGGGTGACACGTGTTATGTTCTAACTGACATTTCAATACTCCACATGCTCAAAACTTGCTGACATGTGTCACACATCCCATGTGTCCACGTCATCCCAGGTGACGTCCGCAAGCCACATCACTTCGAGAATTCCAGGTTCCACATCACCTCTAGGTGACATCATCGTCCCCATCACTTCGACTCTTCGGGTTTCGGGACTTCGTGAGTTTGCATCCTAGCACACTTCCAATTCTCCCAAACTTTGAATTCCCAAACTGACCAATCTGTCGCCATGTGTTCTCCTGGATCGAACGACTAAGATTCATTTCAGGTCTTCACCTAGAGCCCACTGATCTGCACTATGTGTCCTCCTTAATATGACAATTGAGGCTTACTTCGGGTCTTCAGACTTTAGAAATATCAAATTTCAAAACTTATCTAGCCCCATTGGATTTTATCCGAAACCCTGGATCTGGTGATGCATGTCTCTCGTAAGATCAATGCCTGAGATCCTTTTGGGTCTTTGGGCTTCGAGAGTGTCAAATCTCAATTGAAAACCTCTCAAACAGATTTCTCTAAAGTTACTGATCCGCTGACACGTATCTCTTGGTGATCGATGGTCAGGATCTACTTTGGCTATACAGAGTTTCGATGTTCAAGCCCTAACATGTCACATCACTTATTGCCTTTCAATTTGCGGGGGCATGCATCGACGGTTTGGGGTAACCTGCTTTTCACCCCATAATTCTCCTAATGCTGACACGTAACCCCTTGGTGAAACCGTGGTTTGGATTGTGGGACTTCCTTGGGAAATTATCTCCCGTGTAAATTGGTTCCCCGCAATACCTCCTGTCCATTGATCTCTCTCTCCCATGGGATCCGACGGTTGTGACCTTAACCCTTGCTTCCTTTTCATCAGACGACCCTTGTTCACCTATCCTCCGATTCAACGATCCTGGATCTCCCCCGATCCTATAGTGGTGATCACTCCTGAATTCGAAGGGGGACGATCACAATCCTTCAAACGCCTTACAATGGGTCTCTGACTTTCTATCTCATGCGTAGATTCTGTAATGCCATTCCTCCTGAGCTTTTCAACTCCATGGTTAGAGTTCTATCTCGACCCCGAGACTCTGACCAACAGATCCGACCCATACCGGCCCGATGTTTCAACTAGAAGCTCTGATACCATTCTGTAACATCCCCAACCACCCACAGGTTGGGCATGCTACCTTCAAGCCCGCCCTTGGAATTCTTTCTCTTACTGATACCTTCTTTCGTTAATAAGAACACATAAGATACAAGATTTAGCGACATGCACAACAATATCCAACAAGCATGCATAATCTAAGATTTAGTTAAATAATAATTAAAATACACAGTGGAAATACATTCATATACATGTAAATGATACCATAACAAAGAGCACTTATCTTTATGAAATATGACACCAACTAACTGCAGACCAAGGACGTTCCAGCCAACCGTAGACACCATTGCTCCAAATATAAATAACAGTGTCACCCCCGAGCCAGGGCTATGAATCCACAAGGATGGTTCCAGAGTGTACTTGGGTTCCCAAACCAGTCAGCTCTCAAGCTCTCACAGGTTTCCCAACACCCACAACAATATAAGTACCTAACTCTCTTCTACCCAGCCTATACCGCCCTAGAGACTGGACCTCCACCCTTCTCTACCATGTAGTCCCTTAGGCAGTCCTTCTCCTTTATTTCGGGGCCTGCAACGCAGTTGGTACAGAATCTCAATGCTGGAACTCTTAGGACTCATAGTTGTGAGCAAAACAGGGCACAGGCCAACACATCTCAGACATGCAGGCCCCAAGTCATGGCTGGATTTCACCAACGACCATTACAACCAACTATCCCATGGCTAATTATTTATCAGCTTGGTTCCCTTTCCCAATCCAAAATGCGGATGAGGATGGATCAATGAATGGGTGAGTGAGTGCATGAAAGTGCGTGAGGGGAAATGAATGAATGTACAGGAAATCAACGAACAAGACATCAGTCGAACCCCCCCATCAGACCAGAGGCAGGTTTAAGTAACTTTGTGGGGAAATGAAGAACCTCCTGGCCTTCCCCATGAAGCTCATGTAACCGATCCCCTCCCTTAGACAAAAAGGGTAATTATAATAGGAATAAACACTAAGCCCCTCAAGCCCCCTCTCTTGTGGAATCATATCCCCCTATAACTCTAGTCCTTGTCCGTCTAGCAGCCATTGATGTGTTTATTATTAATAATGATGAAAACATTACATTTCTTGGGCATACCAACCCTTTAATAATTGTTTGGGCACTTTGGCCTCTCAACATTGTCACAATACATTATTTAAAATGGGGGTTCAAAACCTGGGGTGTTACGACAACCAATCCAATTAATCAACATGCACAACTCAAAGAAATGCACACCTTTCTCTGCCATGCAGTCCCCCAGTCTATTCCATTTCTCTTGAGGGCTTCAGTGCTACTAGACAGGAAATATCCATGTTGGAAACTCCAAGGATTCTCAATTGTGGACA
>ML809237.1:67898-78470 GCA_009831015.1 Picea engelmannii
TTAAATATGCAACTAATTTGTTGTAATTAGTCCTAGTCAACTGAAATTGGTCATCAGATTCTACGATATCATGTAGAATTCTTAAATTATAGTGTATTACAAACATTTTGTAGTTCAAAAATTTAATACTGCTCAACTGTTGGATTCTGCTTTCCATTAATCTTTTTCCGAGTTTTACATGTGTGCTTATTGTTAACCAAAACTCATCATCCTTATGTCTTTCTAGAATGGGCAGGACTAGCCATGTCCCTTAAATCTTAGAGAGATTTCCCCAGTTTGAATTCTGGCATAGGCTGTAGCATTTTCAAAATCCCAACCTTGAAATTAACATGTATGACCAAGTATATGACAATAATTCTATAATGTTCCCCTAGATTAACCGAGGGACATTACTATGCGAAATACACATAAATGTGAAAATTTTCTACTAACTAAAATCCTATAGCTTACTAGCTATGAATTTTACATAGATTTAACCATTTTGATACCAATAACTTAATGCATCTATATCATGTTGAATTAAACATGAATGCACCTAACTCATTACAACAACATATAATTCATTGCCATTCATAGATTAAAAATGCACAACAATTAACTCATAAATTAACTCAAAAAAATGATAAACACTTATCTTTCTAAAATAATTGTGTAACCAACTACTTGGGACAGACGTCCCACCCAACCATAGAATTATTATTCCATATCTCAACAAAAATTCACTCTTGAACCGAGTCTAGGAATCCACAAGAAAAGGGTGCCTCTTTGACGCAGACGCCACCCGACACGACACATCCGCGATCACCAGGACCTTCTCTTCTCTCGGCCCGAAGAACTCGACGGTTCTTCTACTTCCCTATTGGAAAGTCTGCACCCACAGATTTTACCTTGCACGACCCTCGTCTCTTCCTTCGGAGGATCGGAACTTCTCTACTCGCGATTTCAACCGTTATAAGTTACCTCCCCGGATCCCCGAGACCCGAGATGTGTCAGTCAACGCTGACTTTCTTCCTCCGCTATCGGGACTTCTCTCTATCGCTCTTCCCCAATCGGAGCACTTAAACACTTGGAGTTCAAACTCCCGAGACCTGATGTACCGAGATGCCGACAACTTCGCGATCTCGCTTCCTCGGACCCTCGCTACTCGCACGACCAAGTGATTCCCGCCTCGGCTCCCGATGTCCGAGACATCGATATCCCACGTCACTTGTCACATCACCTCGCTGTGGTCCAAACTGTCCATGCGATCATCGGAATGTCGCTCCTCGCCCTTTCACGTCTTTCGTGGCCAAGCCTTTCGCCCCTTTCTCGCAAACTCCTGATATGCCAATTCACGAGTCGAGCTATACTCCTCGTGATCCCGATCGACACTCCTGCTCTCCTAAGCTTCGCAACTTCAAATCCCTCAGGAAGAACTCCTTGCACGCACCTTTTGCGACAAATCTTCAATCATGACTAAGTGATGAAGTCTTCGATCCCGCGCACTCCTGCAGCAGAAATCCTTCAACTTTTTTTTCTCAGAATCACAACTCTGAGTCTTCATTTAGCCTGCGCACACCTTGCACGGTTCCGGTGCCAAATCTGCACTTATGAGATGAATGGAAACAAAATCTTTCTCTAACTGAACCCTGCAGTCACGCACTCCTTGCGGACAAATTCAACTGCACCCCTTGCAGGAATTCTCTGTCTCACTTAGAGAAACAATTGAAACTCATTCACTCATGCTCACAGGTTTCAAATCAACCATGAAATCACATACACAACATATAAAAGCAAATGCATGACAAGAAGCAAACAACCATGAGCATAACATCAACAATACACAGAGAGTAACACAACCATGGAATTGAATCAAAGCTTTCTATTAATTCAATATCTGTACATGGAGGTTCTACATACACCTCTCTGCTGCTCTTCTCTTCTTGCTCCTGTTTACAATGAGGGTGTCTATATTCCGTTTCCCTCTCAAACTCTACACTATCAAATCTAGAATTAAATATTTTATCTACTTTACATTAAATCTATTAAATGCCTCATCTACCTAAGGACGAGAGCTTAAAGGCTCAAGGTCCATTACAATACAAGTGTGCTGTCTCTTAAATGATTCATTTAAGATTATGCAACATTCCCAAAGTATTTCCAAAATATGCGCTGGCTTATCCAGTTGTCTTCCGCTCCATGCTGACTCGCTTGATGAGTAGTCGATGCTCCTGCATCATACTCCCTGACTTGAAAAATTTCATGGGCTCCTTTCCATGAGCTCTTGCACGGTATGTCCATGCTTCTGGATAACTACTTCAGTCTCCCAGTTGGCGTCCTCCACTGGGTGATTCTTCCATTTGACTAGATACTCAAAATATTGCTTCCGCCTGGTCTTCTTTCCCACTCGCTTGTCCAGTATGCACTCCATCTGCGGCTTTTTTGCAACTGGTAATTGTTTCATCCACTGGATCACTGGTTCCTCAGCTCCAGCCTCTGCTTCTCCAGCCTTGTATGGGTATAAATCCAAAACGTTAAATATTGGAGATATCCCGATGCCATTCGACAACTCAATTTCATACGCATTCTCGCCAAATTTCTTTAGGACTCTACAAGGTCCGATTTTCTTCATCTTCAACTTGTTATATGTTCCCCTTGGGAACCTTTCTCTCCTCAAGTGTGCGAGAACTAGATCATCAACTTCAAATTGAAGTTGTCTCTTCCGCTGATCGGCTCTGCGTTTGTACTCCTGATTTGATTCTATCAGTCGCTGCTTCACCTTGCTGTGAAGTTCTTGCATTGCCTCAGCGAAATCTTCTGCACTAGCACTGCTAGTCACAGTCTATTCTGACTCCCTGAGTTTAGAAACTCCTCTCGGTTGTGTCCCATACAAAATCTCGAATGGACTTCTTCCTGTACTCCGATTCAGTGAATCATTATATGCAAACTCTGCCTGTGGCAACACATTGTCCCAGCTTCTATGGTGCTCTGTCACCAAGCTTCTCAATAAATCTCCCAGACTTTTGTTGACCACTTCCGTTTGCCCATCCGCCTGAGGATGGTAAGATGAACTAAACATCAAGTTAGTTCCTAAATTCTTCCATAGCGTCCTCCAAAAATGACCTATGAATTTGGTGTCCCTGTTCGAGACTATGCTTCTCGACAATTCATGAAGTCTAACAATCTCTTTGAAAAATAAGTTTGCGATGTGGGTTGCATCGCTGGTCTTCTGACACGGAATAAAATGTGCCATCTTCGAAAACCTGTCCACCACCACAAAGATGGAATCAACCCCTCTTTGCATTCTCGACAAACCCAATACAAAATCCATGCTAATTGCCTCCCATGGCCTCTCTGGTATGGGCAATGGCTGATAAAAACCTGCATTCTTCTTTCTCCCTTTTGAATGCTGACAAATTCGACATCTGTCAACAAACCTCTTGACATATTCCTGCATGCCCGGCCAAAAATACGATTCGCTTAACTTCGCGAATGTTTTATCGTGGCCAAAATGCCCTGCTAATCCTCCACTGTGCTTCTCCTTTAACAGATTCTCCCTCATGGAGCAATTCGGAATACACAGTTGATTGCCTCTGAACAACAATCCCTCCTGGATCATATAATCTATCCAAGGACTTCTATCCCTGAGAACTGGATTCTCAGCTGCTTCGTATGCTTCCCCGAAATCTGCATCATCTGCATACATGTCCTTCAGATTTTCAAAACCCACTGTCTTGACTCGGAACTCCTGCAACAACAAACATTTCCTGCTCAAAGCATCATCCACTTTGTTAGCAGTTCCTGAAATGTGTTTGATTACAAATGTGAAATTTTGCATATACTCTACCCATTTTTCATGTTTCTGGTTCAACTTCTCTTGTTGACTCACAAACTGCAATGCATGATTATCACTGTACAAAACAAATTATTTGGGTATCAAGTAATGCCTCCACTTCTTCAATGCTTGTATGATAGCATAAAATTCTTTATCATATGTGGAGTATTTCATCTTTGCTTCATCTAGCTTCTCACTGAAATATGCAACTGGCCTGTCCTCTTGACTCAAAACCGCTCCTATGGCATATCCACTGGCATCACATTTCACCTGAAATGTTTTCTGGAAATCTGGCAACACCAACACTGGCTGCTCTGTGATCTTCTGCTTCAACAGATTGAAGCTCTTCTCAGCCTCTGCTGTCCAATGAAAAGTCTTATGCCGCTTCTTGACTATGTCCATCATTGCAGCGCTAATTCCACTGAAATTCCTGATGAACTTTCGGTAGAAACTATCCAAACCATGGAAAATTATCACCTCGAAAACATTTCTCGGTGATGGCCAATTCTTGATCATGTCCACCTTCTCAGGATCCATCTTCAACTCATTCGATGAAATAACAAAACCCAAATAAATGAGCTCTATCTTCATGAAGGAACACTTCTTCATGTTGACCAACAACTTCTCCTGCTGTAGCTTCCTCATCACAATGGCCAAATGCTTCAAATGTTCAGCCTTCGTCTTACTGAAGATCAATATGTCATCTAGATATACGACTACAAATTTCCCGATGAATTCCCTCAGGACTTCATTCATCAGTCTCATAAAAGTGCTCGACGTGTTTGTCAAACCAAACGGCATGACCAACCATTCGTACAAACCTTCATTTGTCTTGAATGTTGTCTTCCATTCATCACCTTCCCTCATACGAATCTGGTGATATCCGCTCTTCAAATCAATTTTTGAAAAATAATTTTCCCCACTCATGCAATCCATCAAATCATCCATTCTCAGCAGTGGAAACCTGTATCTGATGGTTATCTTGTTAATTGCTCTGGAGTCTGTACACATTCTCCAGCCTCCATCCTTCTTTGGACTTAGCACTGTCGGAACAACACACATACTCAGGCTTTCCCTGACCAGTCCTTTATCCAGCAAATCCTGGACCTGGTTCTTGACCTCCTCATTTTCCTGTGGCATCAACCTGTATGCGGCTTTATTTGGCAAACTCGCTCCTGGTATGAGGTCTATGTGGTGACTCACACTCCTCATCGGTGGAAACGAACGAGGTAATTCGTCCATGATGATGTCAAGGAACTCTTCCAACAGTTTCTGAATCTCATCCGGCAAGTCGTCCACTCTTGTGCTAGTCAGGACAATTCTTGGTTTCCTAACCACAAAGAATTGTGGATCTTCTTTCTTCTCCATCTCTATGAGAAGTTCCTTCCCACTCATGAGAAGTATTGTGTTGCTTACTTCCGGCTTCACCTCCTCATCCTTTTTCGGAAGCAATTTGTGTGTCCTCCCATCCTTCTCTAAAGTATATGTGTTCATTCTACCGTCATGAACCACATTTCTGTCATACTGCCATGGTCTACCCAATAATACATGACAGACATCCATGGGAATGACATCACACAAGATTTTATCATTATATCCACCTATCTTGAATTCAACTAAACATTGTTTAGTGACACTCACCTGATGTCCCTTCTGTAACCAAGATACTTTATATGGACTCAGGTGATCAGTTGTCTCCAGCTCCAGCTTTTCTACCATCTCGGTCGAAACAAGATTGTCTGTGCTTCCGCTGTCCACAATGACCTTGCATTTCCAACCTTTGGTCTTGCACGTGGTCCTGAACAGTTTGGTTCTCTGAGCTGTGTCCTCCACCTCTTTCTCGGGTGTTAAGAGAACTTTGTGAACCATCAGTGACCTCCCACTTCCGGTGTTTGCATATTCATTCTCGACATCACGCCTCTGCGCTTCTGTGATGTGAGCTTCTCCTGTATCCTTCTTCTTCTCTGGACATTCAAACGACTTATGCCCATTCTTCCCACATGTGAAACATGTGATAAATCCACCTCTTCCTCTACCTCGACCTCTAGTACGAGGAAGAGTGTTTGCATCAACATAATCTCCTCGCTGATCATTCTGCTGTCTTCTCTGTTCAACCTATGGCTGTCCTCGCTGTGAGGTTCCGCCTCTTTCAATATTACCTTGAGGTTTCTACCATTCCTCCTTGGGCTTCTGGTATTTGTCCTGGGCAACTGTCTTGCCTTTGGGCTGACTTCTGCCTCGCCCTCGCTGACCTTTCTTACGGCTCATCTTTTCTTTGGCTTTCAGAGCCATATGGTAAGCATCCTCCACCGTTCTGATGGTTACCATGCTCAATTCATCCTGAATGTCATATCTCAGACCATTTAGATATCTCGCCACCTTCTCATCATCGCTCTCCCGATGACCTGCTCTGATGTTCAGTCGGTAGAACTCTTCAGTATATTCCTTGACTGTCATCAGTTTCTGTCTCAGGTTCTGCATTCGGCTGAACAGAGTGATCTGATAATCCCTTGGGATGAATTTCGCTTTCATCTTTGCGATCATCCGATCCCAACTTTTGATCTTCTGCTTGCTTTTGTAGCGTCTGTCAGCCTATAGCTCATCCCACCATAATGCTGCGTGTCCTTTCAGTTTAGTGACAACATGCATTACCTTTTTGTCCTCTTCGATATCCTCATAATCGAAGTAGGTGTCAAGAGCTCGGATCCAATCCAACAACTCTTCTACATCCAGACTTCCCTCATAGACTGGAATGTCCATTTTGGTCTTGGAACTCATCCTGGAAATGGCTTTGATCAACCGCTCAGTTGATGCATCCTCTGCTGTGACTTCTTCTGCATGTACGACTTCCTCTTCAACCTCGGAATCACTGAGATCCCCAGCACCAACTCCGCATTTTTGTGCTGTCTCCATCTCCTTGAGCCTTGCTCAGAGATCTCTCATCTGCCGCTCCATTTCTGGATTTCCTGCCGGCCTACCTCTTCTTCTCACCTCCCTGTCTGCGGGATCTGGTGATTTCCTTTCTCTCCTTAGCGGCATGATGTATTCTCTTCTCTGCTACATAAAGCAAAGAAATTTCGAGCTCTGATACCACTCTGACGCAGACGCCACCCGACGCGACACGTCCGCGATCACCAGGACCTTCTCTTCTCTCGGCCCGAAGAACTCAATGGTTCTTCTACTTCCCTATCAAAAAGTCTGCACCCACATATTTTACCTTGCGCGACCCTCGTCTCTTCCTTCGAAGGATCGGAACTTCGCTACTCGCGAGATCAACCGTTATAAGTTACCTCCCCGGATCCCCGAGACCCGAGATGTGTCAGTCAACGATGACTTTCTTCCTCCACTATCGGGACTTCGCTCTATCGCTCTTCGCCGATCGGAGCACTTAAACACTCGGAGTTCAAACTCCCGAGACCCGATGTACTGAGATGCCGACAACTTCGTGATCTCGCTTCCTCGGACCCTCGCTACTCGCACGACCAAGTGATTCCCGCCTTGGCTCCCGATGTCCGAGATGTCGATATCCCACGTCACCTGTCACATCACCTCGTTGTGGTCCACACTGTCCACGTGATCATCGGAATGTCACTCCTCGCCCTTTCGCGTCTTTTGTGGCCAAGCCTTTTGCCCCTTTCTCGCGAACTCCCGATATGCCAATTCACGAGTCGAGCTATACTCCTCGTGATCTCGATCGACACTCCTTCTCTCCTGAGCTTAACAACTTCAAATCCCTCAGGAAGAACTCCTTGCACGCACCCTTTGCGGTAAATTTTCAATCACAACTAAGTGATGAAGTCTTCGATCCTGCACACTCCTGCAGCAGAAATCCTTCAACTTTTTTTTCTCAGAATTGCAACTCTGAGTCTTCGTTTAGCCTGCGCACGCCTTGCACGACTCCGGTGCCAAGTTTGCACTTCTGAGATGAATGGAAACAAAAGCTTTCTCTAACTGAACCCTCCAGTCATGCACTCCTTGCGGACAAATTCAACTACACTCCTTGCAGAAATTCTCTGGCTCACTTAGAGAAACAATTGAAATTCATTCACTCATGCTCACAGGTTTCAAATCAACCATGAAATCACATACACAGCATATAAAAGAAAATGCATGACAAGAAGCAAACAACCATGAGCATAACATCAACAATACACATAGAGTAACACAACCATGGAATTGAATCAAAGCTTTCTATTAATTCAATATATGTACATGGAGGTTCTACATACACCTCTCTGCTGCTCTTCTCTTCTTGCTCCTGTTTACAATGAGGGTGTCTATATTCCGTTTCCCTCTCGAACTCTACGCTATCAAATCTAGAATTAAATATTTTATCTACTTTACATTAAATCTATTAAATGCCTCATCTACCTAAGGATGAGAGCTTAAAGGCTCAAGGTCCATTACAATACAAGTGCGTCGTCTCTTAAATGATTCATTTAAGATTACGCAACATTCCCAAAGTATTTCCAAAATATGCGCCGGCTTATCCAGCTATCTTCCGCTCCATGCTGGTTCTCTTGATGAGTAGTCGATGCTCCTGCATCACTCTTACTATCCACTCATAGCTCAGATATCCCACAACCCACTGGTATTCTCCTACAACTATCGTGATTTCCACCAACTCTCTTCCTTTTTACCTACCCAACCCAAGGAATGTACCCCTTCACTGCTCTCAGTCCATCAAGTGTTCCATTCATTTATCATGGTCTCTCTGGCACAGGTAACCAAGAACCTCTCTACTGGGAACTCAAGGGAACTCACTGCTAGGAAAACTACCAGTAAAAACAACAACAATCACTTGCTGTTACAATGAAACTCACACATGAGTTCACTCTTTAGGCCTGACAACCTGGTTCTTCAATATTTAGCTCCAAAACACTCCAACATTCTCAAGAATCCACCCAACCTTCTTTCTCCAACTCCAATGCTCTTTTTTCCCCTATTCTCTACTTCCCTCTTCATGCAAAAACATGCATGTAAAAATTTCCCTCTTTGGCCATATGATTTTCCCTTTCCCCAAGCCAGTTGACTGCTCCCTTTGCCCAATGTTGATTGTACTTCATCCCCATGCTTCCCAATAACTATGGGATGTGAATTTTTACACCCATCATAAAATATGATGTTGTCCCAAACGATAATAAAATTTAGAAAAGTGAGTTTGAATTAATACCCATAAATAATTTTTTGCTTGGACCCCTCTTAGACACTCCCTTCTCTCGTGGAAAACTCATCCCCCATCTCCGTCCATTTCCCCTAGCAGTTGTTGTCACATTTTATTTATTTAAAAATATAAATACAATTCACATATTATATTGCTTGACCATAGACACATTTCTTATATATACACTATTCATTAATTGAACTAGGGATTATAGCGGGGATGTTACAAACTCCTTGAAGAGGATGCTCTTAACATCAAAATACCTGCTACATGCAGTATTAAAGTTATTCATGGCTTTATGTCAAACAATTTGAGACAAGATAGAAATATTATTTCAGAGCTTGGAAGATTAATTCCAAAATAGGCATTGTTGCAGTTATGATATGAAATTTCCTAGGTTTATATTAAAACACTATGATAAATTTTATTTCAGGGCTTGCAAGGATAATCTTCAAATGAGATTAAGATTCTCAAGTGAATTTCAAAAATTCCTGTCTCCAGTATGTTTATGGAAAGAACGGGCAAATCAAATACTTCAATATATGCTATATCAAAAGTTATGGAAAACATGGGAATTTAAGATAATCCACTAATTGAACAAGATAGTCACTTCTACTATTTTCTCGCTGTTCCAACATGATATTAGGTTTGCTTGGTTATTGATTAGGGTTTTTGATAGTGAAGCGAGTTCTAATGAGAAACAATGTTTATACACTGGGCTAACTATTATGGTGAAAAACAATGATTTGGATTTGCTGAGTTTTGACTATGGTGTGCCCTAGCCTCTTTGGTGTGATCCGATAATTTTATGGGTGATTGTTTTGGTGTATCTATTAGTATATAACATTACTGTATGAGGTTGATTGATAACTAGGGATTTTTTTATGGAATTATGGAGCTTGGATCAATGATCATACTTGTGCATGGTAAACCCTAAAAGTATTGTGATGTTGTTGACTTTCCTATAGTCTTGCTTGATTAAATCCTTGTGAAGAGACAAGAATATATGTTGGCACTTTGTACATCGACATGTGAATTTGTGTCTATTGACTTGACCAATTGTATCATTAATGTTGTATCTTGAATTATTGTTAGTGGATGCATGATAGTTAGGTGTGGATCGACTGAATATTGAATTAGGTGTGTTCAATAACATAACACATGAATAGTTTCGATTTTTCACCATTATCTTGATTGATTCAAACAATGGTGTAAGGACCTACTGGGGTAGTAGTTGGCCAAAATGAAATTTTGAATGGATTTTGTGGGGGTTATCAAAACATTTTGCTAGACACAAGGTTTTTCTTATCAATATTAGGAACCCTAAGAGCACAAAGCAAATCTTATGTAGTCTCTAGGAGTATTGTGATGATTTAATAAGTAATGACTGATCTAGGACTATATTATGAATTTGGCTTTTACGATATCAGTTATTATGCTTTTGGTTATATAGGATAATTCCATGATGAACATAAATAATTAAGTTCCTTTTAATATGACATTTAATGTGTCCTTTGAACTTTGAATGGAACAATTTACTTTGGAGAGTGATCCATGAAGACCACTAGCAAAGGGGGAAAAGGGGTTTTATGGG